>BHDV01021255.1:63612-111121 GCA_005406045.1 Adoxophyes honmai
CGTTCAAACAAACAAACAAACTCTTCAGCTTTATTATATTAGTATAGAATTGAAGTCGGTTTTTTTTTGTTTAAAATTATTAAACTTAAAATTATGCTGCAGGTTGCAGCGAAGCGTGAAATACTCATTATCATGGTTTTGCCTATGTTACGTTTTGTGTGCTCTGCCTACCTCAATTTAGGAACAGAAACGTGATTGTTGTATGTAATGAAATGAAACCATTATGGTTTGAGAAAAAATACTTCGTTCTGTTCGGTGTTCTTTGATCTGATTCAATAGAATGCTACACAAAGTGGGAAGTTTGACGCAAGATAACGTCTAGAACTTGTTCACGATAGCTTTCATTACTATAGGCACGTAATTACATAATGCACGTGCATCACTCCTCTATTGCAAAAGAGGGTAGATAGAGCACACGAAATGTTAAATAGTTAAAACCATGACTATTTCATATTTAAACATAGATGGGAGAGGTACAGTCGAGTTCATTAATATATGAGCAAAACTGAGGGTTCAAAAATATCTGTACACCTTTATGACATTGACTGTGCAAAAGTTTACATATTTGGCATTTGTCTGCTCATAATATTTATGAACTTGACTGTACCTTTAATAGTGAAAGGTTGCTAGCTTGTCTCCTAAAGCATACCGATATCGACACCTATTTCCCTAGTCGCCTCTAACGATGTCCACGGTAGAAATGGAGAGATGTGTATATTGGTGGGTTTAGGCAATTTATCTCAATTAAATGACTTACTAGAGAGCGACGAAAAATCTACTTAAAATCCGTGCATAGAAAAATCATGGGTGTGTGAGCCTAGGATTTGAACCCACAACCTTTTGTTTGAATGACCACTGGTGAAAGCGACTATGTTATAAAAAAACAGTGAAGGCGGTCATTCCATGAAATAAAACTCATACCTACTCGATTTTGTTAAATTACCTGACAAAAATTGTTTTTTTACCAGGAATCCAAATAACAATTACTACTTTAAATCGGTATCACCATTTTCGGCGAGTTTACTTAATCTGAAAAAAAGGGGGACGATTTGATGAAGCGGAGTTCGTAGTCTCTTTGAACTGTCACCGGCTCAACTCCACAAGCAACACGTAATTGGTCCCCTGCACTGATGAAATACATTAGACGGTAGTATTCGGGCACATTCGGAGGCGTATCGCGCGTAACGCTGAGTAATGGGTGGCGTGTGTCGTAATTATTTCTCGCTCATTAACGACTGCTGACGTCTCGAGTGAGTCAGCCGACGTGATTACGAACCGAGGTATAGGGACGCCGGAAAAATGCGTCGTCAATTAACTATTTGAATCCTATTAGAAGTACAGGACAAACTGTAATCTATGAAATCGATTATGGGACATCATTAAGGGTCAATTCCCACCAAAAGAGCAGCGCAGCGCGGCGTAGCGCAGCGACCCGCTCCGTGGAGAATGCGCGACGATTCCTGCGACTGTTCGAGAAGCCGCTGGAATGCGTAGGAAGTCGCTGGAATTTACATAATTATTGACATATTGACATATGTATTGACAGCGGCCGTCGCGACTGCTCGAGCATCCTCGGACATTCCTGCGAAGGCTCGCGCAGTCGCACGGCTTCGTTTATGGAATGCGTTGTTATTACCATGGATACGCGGGCATGCGCCCGCATCTTTAGAGTTTCTCATGCGATAATAAGTCTTATTGTAATGAAAATAAAGTTGAAATTCTCATTCCACGAAGCGGGTCGCTGCGCTACGCCGCGCTGCGCTGCTCTTTTGGTGGGAATTGACCCTAAGGCTTGTACACAAAATTGCGATGCGACGCGATGCGAATTCGCAACGCAATAAATTACGACACGAATTGCTGCGATGCGATTTCGTGCGTCAAGGCGTCTCCCAGGGTGACTGTGACAGGTTAAGGAAATGTGCGATGCGAATGAACTCGCAAGTTCTTCCGACGCGTTTTGCGAGTTCGTAGGTTTTTGCGATGCGACGTCGCATCGCAGTTTTGTGTACAAGCCCTTAAATCGGTAGCGGTGAACGTGTCCCAGCACTATACTTACCATACCTGCACTATACTTGCACTATACTTTGACTTTTGTTGCGCGCCTCCTGGCTTTGCTTCTGAACCCGAAGCAGAGAAGAATGTAGATGTAGAAATACGTGGAATTGAATTGCATGGACTGTCATCATCAGCCAGTTTATACATAGTATCACACGTATTAGAGGGCTTAGATATAGCTTCTATGCAGGCCAAATACTAATTGGGAACTTCATACACAAGATTCAATTGTTTCGCTGTAGTGTGAGGATTACCGCACCATAACTTTTGGCAAATTCCATAATTGAAAGGAATAAATCCCAAAATATTACCTCATGCATGCATTTTATATTAATAAAATTAACTGAAATCTTACTATTCAACAGCGATGTTTTTACAGCGTACTTTTGCAAAGTCATTTTCCAGAGACGCTCAAATTACGCGTGTAAACATTCTGTTACTATTTACAGGCGTCTTAAATTCTCCAAATAAGAAAGTTTGTTTAGATGAGCACTAACTCAAACGTCATCTGCTCCAGAGTTGGAGTTATTGCCACTTACTTTTAGTTAGCTCTAGTTTATTCAACGTCTTGTATTAACTAGACAGCGTGGATAAAACTTGTCAACTTCTTGGGTAGATGACTAAAAAATACAGTTTCATTTAGTTCTTCAGACAGATTTAAAAATGGTAACTCTGCTTGTTTTAAAGATCGTGTCAGTTTTGCTTCGAGCCCCACCTTACGATACAGATACAAAAAACAGTTAGTAAACTAGTTCTATGTTGGCACGAATATACTTGAAAGAATGTTAAAAATATAATATTTTTTTAAAGATAACACTTTTGCAAAGTTCTACTAGACTCTCGGGCGACCACGTACAACCACCGTACCTTTTGCTAGTGCTCTTCAAGCTACCCTCCTTACAGTACCTAAGTACCTAGACGTGATCTATTCTGAAATTTAAATTAGGAACAGACTATGCACTTTTTCTATAATATCCATCTTTTTTACTCGTGACATCACAAAGGTTTTTACGGTTTCAATGATTCTACAAACTGACGTGTCGTCGACAAATGTGTTCATTACACATCCTTTTAGACATAGCCTAGGTAATGTTTATTCTTAATAGCAGGTGATCATCTTTCATAGCAGCTGACGACAATCTGCGTCAAGAATCTATAGAATATTAGGTGTTAGGGAGTGTCATTTTTGGGGTTCCGTATCCAAAAGGTACTATTACCGAGACTTCGTTGTCCATCCATCTGTCCGTCCGTCTATCACCAGGCTGTATCTCGCTAATCGTCCTAGTTTAGTAGCTAGGCTGTTGACATTTTTACAGATTATGTATTTCTATTGGCGCTACAACACCAAAATAATACTGAAAATAATATGAGGCTCCTATACAACAATCGTGATTTTTTGCAGTTTGTGGTACGGAACCCTTCAAGAGCGAGTTCGACTTCAATACCTTAGCTTAGACTTGTTATGTATTTTAACGAGGCTTTGAACACTCCAGTTGAACATGTGTGTCTCGGGACTCACAATGGCAAAATGAAAAATAAATAATTAATCTTGCGTGATTTTAAATGTTTCAAATATCAAGACACTGTCACAATACGTACGAAGCAACTATGCCATCCCAAAAAGCGGAACATTAACTTTGACAACTTTACGTTCCATACAAGTGTTTACACGTAATGAACTCGCTTCATTGTTGCAAACTTTATAGTTCCCATGTTGCTCTTACCTTCTGTCACGGAATGACATCCAGCCGTGTTCGGGTCATTATGTAAGTTGCTAACTGAACGTTACTGTTTTATTTTTTCACAAAAAAATGTTCAACACTAAATAGTTTCGGTGTCATCATAATCATCATCATTTCAGCCATAAGACGTCCACTGCAGAACATAGACCTCCTTTTTACACTTCCATGAATACAATGTTGGTAGCGACCTGCAGCGTTTTCCGGCATCCTTTATTATGTCGTTTGTCCGTCTTGTAGGTGGACGTCCTACGCTCCGCTTGCTGGTCCGTGGTCTTCACTCAAACACTTTTCGACCTCATTTCCATTTCGTCGTACTACCTATTAATTAGCCTTAAACAATGCACACAACGGTAACCTGACACAATTTTTACTCTCAACACCTCGCGGGATCGCAGACACTGTTAGAAAAAAAAAAATCTTTGAACCTAGAAAGCTAAAAATTGGCACAAGTGAGCCTAAGAATAGTGTGAATTCTACGAAAAAAACACGGGTCATAAAACTTTGACAGTGTAAATGACAAAGCTGCAAACGTAATCCAGTCTTTAGGCGTGACTTTTAGTAAAAAATACATACATACATACATATTCTCACGCCTGTATTCCCAAGAGAGGTAGGCAGAGCACATGAATTCAAAAATCCAGTGCCACGTTTAGCATTTTTAGGGTAATCAGATGGTTAAACGTGATATTGCAGTGACAGGTTGCTAGCCCATCGCCCACAATACACTAACCCTTTCCCAGAGTCGACTCTTACGACACCCACGGGAAGAAAGGGGGAGGTGCTATTCTAACCCGGCACCACACGGGTAAAAAAATGAAAATGAAATAAAATGAAATGGGTAGTAAAAAATTAAATAAGAATATATACTTTCTCGCATTGAAAACTAAGCTTGTTAGCGGATTATTTGCAGCGGAGCGATCTCAAAAAGAAAAATCTTTTGGAAATTACTTACAGGCAAACGGGTCTTTAAATATTGCCGCAAAACACGTGAAATGTTAGAAATGTATATTTGATTTAGGATACACGCATATTGTAACTTAACTAACAGAAAATATTCGTAAAACCACTGTACGATACATACAAGATGAAACCTTAGTTCATAAGCAAATTTTGTTTCATTATGGTCATAATATAAAAAGGTTTACTTTGTAACCGGAGACCGAAGAGCTGGCAGCTTCCTCGCTCAACGAATCAGCATTGCGAAACAGCGAGGAAACGCTGCCAGCGTCTTTGAAACCATGCCTCGGGGGTGCCCATTTTTAAATATAGTTTAGATTTAAGTTTAGTTTTTAAGTTAGGTATATAATATTTTTCACTGTTTTTGTTTTGTGCATAATTTTCCTGTCTCGTTTGAATAAAAGTTACTTTGTAATAATAATAATGTTAGTCAATCAGATTACAGCAGTAACTATTTGTGATTTTGCTACCTAGTTTCTTTTGTTATTTGAATGTAAAATATTGAAGTCGCACAGGTATTTGCCACGAAAATGATATGTTATTCGTTTATTTACGAGTATCTTAATCATCAACTGAACGTAAGGAGATGAAATCTACTAAGTACTAGCGTCTAACACCATAAGTTTACCTCAAACAGCCTCAGTTTGACAATAGTAACTTTGTTTTAACAACTTTACTGAATCACAACTGTCAATAAAGCGACTAAATCTTTCTTCAAACAAAGGTTATAAGACGTCGTAAACGCAGTCAACAAGGATCTTGCATATTTTAATAACAATTACATAATTAAACAGAAGCACAAGTAGTTATCTAAATAGCAACCGAGTTTAAAACGCATAATAGGGATTTCAACTGGTTTTAAAATAAACATTAAAATAAACTGTCAGTTAGATTACAAAAAAATGGTCAAATCATAATTCTTTACTACAAAATCTTAAAAAGATCTACAAATAACACATACACACACACATTCTCACGCCTGTATTCCCAGGAGGGGTAGGCAGAGCACATGAATTTAAAAATCCAGTGCCACGTTTAGCAAATAATTTTAAACAAAAAAAAACCGACTTCAAATTAGCAATATTTTGAAAGTATTCTGTTTACTGAATGTAAAATCTTTACTTCATCAACAATTTACCGAAAACGCCGTACATCTCCATGTAAAATTTGAAGAGTTCCCTCGATTTCTCCAAGCCATCATCAGATTCTGGTTTCGTGCCAATGGGACCAATTTCGAGGTATACCCTTTCGATTAAAAAAAAATATTTGGAAATCGGTCCACGGGTCTCCAAGATATCGATAGATTCGAAAAAAAAAATTTGGTCGAATCGAGAACCTCCTCCTTTTTTTGAAATCGGTTAAAAACTCCCAAATGGTTTATGTTTACCTCTTAATGCTAACCCGCAGTAATCATTTTTCGGGTTTCGTACCCCAAGGATGAAAACGGAACCCTATTACTGAGACTTCGCTGTCCGTCTGTCCGTCCGTCTATCGCATGGCTGTATATCACGAACTGTGCTAGCTAGACTGTTGAAATCACATATATTATGCATTTTCTATTGCTTCCATAACAACAAATACTAAAAAATAGAATAAAAATATTATTTACGTGGGGTTCCCATACAAAAAACGAAATTTATGCAGTTTTTGGAATCGACCTTCACGTGACCGGTTTTACTAAAAATAATGGCTTATTTTACAGGCCATTTTTTATACGACATATTTAGATAATTTGCATCTAGTGCTACATTATAAAGTGTCTATGGCATAGAATTCATTGAAGCGATGTAATACGAGAATTAATACCAATACCAAGAAACACTCGGAAATCGTTCAGGAATCTGTGCTTCTGCATTGACCCATTTCTGACCGCAAGGCGATATCACTTGCGGTGCCCAGCTGTGGACCCAGTTATCTGAATTACCGTGCAATTGTGCATTCGACCCAACCCCATAGTTGGCAAGATGGGCCAATTTTCATTCAAATGAAGGGCTAAATCGTGATTGGAAATAGTAAGTGGCGCATTGACCAGTGAATTTACTACAGTTTAGATACTTTTGTTACTATTAGTTAGTTCCGTGTGGGTGTAGAATAAAATAACACATCTCGATTTGTGGATGTCGTAAGAGACGACTAAGGAAATGGGTTAAGCGGCCGGCTAGAAACTTGTTACCTTATACCTGCCAATTTGGAATCTAAAAAATATCCTAGAAGTTGTCACGACAAGTGAAGTAGTAATTGTTTTGGCCGTGAAGCGTTTCGTGTGCTCTGCCTACCCCATTTGGGGAATTCTTGATGTATGTATGTGTTACTATTAAGTGTTTACTTACTTAAGTACCTATTTGTCTACTTACAGACAGTAGGATCAGTTGTTTACGCATTTAGTAATTTAACGTACCATATTAGGTTATTTAAACACAGATAAGTTAATATACAATCTTAATTTAAACGTGTTAGTTGTGAGACTTATGTGATAAGATTCTGTAACGTTTGTTTAATAGTAATCCCAGTTGTTTTAACTAATTCTGTTTGACACGCGTGACTTTTCTTGTCAATGCATCTGTATCTTATGTACTTACATATTTTAAAAGTTATGGATAAATAAATACAAAACAAAGTTTTCTGGGCAATGCTGTGTGGTGTCGGGATAGAATAACACCTCTCCATTTCTTCCATGGTTGTCGTATGAGACGACTAAGGAAATAGGTGTAGGTACTTTAGGCGACAGGCAATCACCCTGTCACTATTCTACCTCTTCCATTTTTGCAGACCTAAAACCATTCTAGAAGTGGCAGCAAAGCGTGACATAGTCATAATCATGGTTTTGTCTATGTCATGTTTCGTGTGCTCTGCCTACCCCATTTGGGAACACAGGCGTGATTGTATATGTATATATGTTTTCTGGATTTATGACTATTTTAGTCTCGCCTCTAGTTAAACAGTAACAAGTATAGTCTATCTTGCACGCATCTCTACTCGCCTCTTGCCATGGTAAACTGTCAGGGTCGCTGTAACGCGGTCGATACCGCGAGATAATTAAAACCATTTAAAAACAAACGTGATTAAATGCGGCTAAGTAATAAATACAAACTAAATTATCTTCCTTTAACTCAACCACTTACCTATTAATAAACGGCCAAACATCTTCACAATACCCTTACAAGTAACTTTTGTGCCTTACTAACTTTCGCCTCAACATAGTTCCCCGAGTATCCAACTCTAAACATAATAGGCTACTTCGATACTATCTCTGAAGGAATTACTTAATGTGGCGATTTTTCCACCGCTCAAGCCCTTACGTGCAGATACGTGCCTTATCTTTTATCTTACCTCTTGGCACCCGAAATTGCTTGTACTGCCCTGGTTGGTAGTTAAATAGAGTTAATTGGTTTTAGAAGTGCATCGTCTCGTGTTATGAATGTATAAAATGTGAATAAATATCGTGGGGTTAGGGTGATGTAAGTCACACTTACCTGCACTTTCCATTGGAAATACTTGCAACAAAGTGACTTACTCCTAAATTATTTTTTTTGTTTTCATTTTGCAACTTGAATATTATACGTAACACAAACTTACCAGAAATTATGTTCTAGTTTTATGAATTGGTATCGATTTGTGCTTAATGTACAGTCGTCAGCACCAATATCTATCACTATAAGGCTGCATAAAAATATCTGATACGGCTTTTTACAAATTCGGCTGTTGTCTAACTTACTCGGAAGCATGATCGGTTTCTCCCTCCAAAACTCATATTCAAGCGATGATATAAAGGAGGAATAAAGTGAAAATAAAACACAAAGTAACTTAGTCGCAGTTTTATATTTTTCTATTTGAAAATTCAGTTTTATTATTTCGTAATAAAACTAAGTGTCTTATACAAATATTCGTACCCGTACCACGTGCGGATTCTATCGAAATATAAAACAAACATTGTTAAGAAATACCATTAATGGAAGGTTCAAAGAATCTTGGCACCTGCGTACATTCAATACTAAAGAACAAAGCCTACTGATAAATATCAAACCATAAAATTACAATAAACAGATGTAATGGACCATTTTCCTTTGAATTTTGATGGATCAGAATTCTTATGACTAGTAAGTAAGTACTTCAGGTAGGTAATATTTGTTGGCTACACTACGGAGAATAAAACATAATAAAATCATGAAACACTGGCCGCTTATAAAAACACAAATTAAATATGCTGTGTTGCAATAATTTCGATTCCATAATGAAACGAATTTTCCGGAACATGAAGCCCAATGAACTGTTACGCTACCAAAAGTATGATTTTATTGGGAATTATTTTAACAGAGAGTTGATATTCACAAAGTTTGGAAATTTTGATTCTTAAAAAAAATACGACCCATGATTGCTGGCTGTTCAGCTGAATTGACGCAGTATGGAATCATCAGGGAAAACACATACTTTATTACCCTATTTAAAGAAATATTGCTTTCTGCTCGGACTTTTTCTTCAACTTCAAATATTTTGACATGGTCTTAATTATATTTCCTCCACGGTTATTGATACTCTTAGGCATTTTGTAACGCACAAAAATTCAAATATTATTTTAAAATTCCACGCTTCTGACTTGCGTGATACCAGTGCAAGAAATTGGATATTTTTGGTTTTCATGCATATGGCGACGTTTTTCTTTTCATGTCCAGATTATGTTTTAGTTGTTTATTAGAAAGGTATCTTACTGCATGGCAAAAGTCTCAATCTTAATTTTCGCCACTTTATCATTTCTGTCACATTACTTAAAGCTTGCTTCAAAAAAATATTCATTTGACTCTAGAGCCAACTAGAATTAGACACAATCTGACTCAGACTACAACGCTGAAGTTGTTAGGTTTTCAAAAAAGCCATACTTACCAAAGTTCAGTCTGTGACTTTTTTAAATGGGCTGACAAAAATATGTCAGTCATAACTGAACGCTCGATATCTTTTTAACAAGCCCCGCGCAGTCAACCGGTTAACATAAATACATATATGGCAACTGGATTCCTTGTGAAGGATAGCCCAAGCCATTTTGGAGAGCTATGAGCTGTGTAATAAAAACGAATTTAAATAAATATGTTACTGTACGTACTATATTTTGGTGAGTTTTGACATTTTGTTGTTTATCAAGAACTAACAGAATAATTTGAACAAGATTATTCAACACTTCAGCGATTATTATTTCTTCCTATTCGCGAATCTGTTATTTTACGGAATTGATAGTGAGAGCTGAAATAGTACTTAATATTTTAGTTTGCAGGTGAGAAAAGTATTATTCACACTTCTTTGTGATCCAGCGATTAAAAACAGTGTACTTTTTTAATAGCTCACATAATATTAATAGGGTATATGCAAACAAACATTAAGCTTCTATAAGCGTAGGAGTGTTCCAAAAAGGGGTAAGCAGACCACATCGTTATATAGACAAAACAAAGACTATCACACAGTCATTAGGTTTTAGGCTACATAAAATAAGTATAACAGCGTCTGGTTGCTTGTCGCCTAAAATGTATATCTAAATATAACTAGGTATTGCTAAGAAAAGGATTCTCATTTCGCACCTGGCGCGTCGCTAAACGGAAGGGACTCGTGAGGTGGCTCCCTTTAGAGTTTCCGACCTCATTCCTGCGGCCGTCTGGCTTTCCAGACAGGGTTTGAGGTCATAATGTAAAATGTACTATCTTTTTGGAAGAGACAAACTTTTGCAACGTCTGAACAACTAAGTAAGTTTATTCCAACACAGTCACAGATTGGTTTTGGAACTTGTTGTAACTTTTTGGTTTGACATTTTTATTTACCTACTTAATTACATTGTTGAGTTTTAGGCACTTCTTTGGATTGCGCATTGTGGAAGCGATTAAATATACTAAGTACTATAAACCTACAATCTCGCCTATGTTCCCAAATGTGATGCAGTTAAAACCATGACTGCTTCACGTTTCGTAGCCCCTTCTAACATAATTTTAGGTTAAATAATGGTACAATCGTGACAGGTTGCTAGCTTGTCTCCTACAGATAACCTAAACCAATTTCCTAAGACGCCTTTAATGAAATCCACGGAAGCAATGAAAAGGAGTTATAAGTTAAAGTTTCTTGACATATTTTGTGTCCAATCTCAACCTTAAAGAAATCGTTTGTACATAAGGACTACTAAAAATGGCTTTCGAATGAGAGACACACTTACATCACGCCTGTATTCGTATAAATTATTCAAATAATAGCAATAGATCTGTTTATTACTTGCTACTGGCATCGGTCATATTTTTATGAAATAACCTTAACCTAAATATCACGACCAGCAATGGGTAATCCCTCGTCGAAAGTTTCTCTTTAGCCACTAAACATAGCCGATGGATTTACTGCTCATCCACTGAACACCCAACAAGAGCTAGTTCCGATATTAATAAAAGAGTTAATCGCTGATAAGCCTCTTAGTATTAAAAACCTTTTAAGGTATGACTTGACGTCAATATTTCATGTTCTGTTGTACAGCCTCGTTTTAGTACTTTAACACGATGAATACCAGTGATTGCGGAAAGGTACAAAAATTTTCGACCTCTTTTGCACACTGTCAACGTCAAGGATCGTTAAAAGTTTAACATAAATTTATAGGTCGGTTAACTAAAGCTGGCACGTTTACAGTACTCACAATTGTGCAAATTCGCTATACTGTATGTTTAAAATTAATAATTTTGATCAAATCGGGTAGACTTTTCATGATACGTATGCTGTGCAAAGTTACGCCGCGTGCTAATTCACAGATACTACACAAATGCAATGCGTACGTCTGTTTTACGCGCCAGCTTTAGTTAACCGACTAGTACCTCTCCATTACTCTCTCTATCAGTATCTATCGTAGTTCTTAAATAGATAATCTGATTTCGATGTGGTTTTTTTATTTACGTCATTCCCGTGTGGTGTCGGGTTTAGATGAACACCTTTCATTACATTCATGGATGGACCTAATAGGTACCAGCTGTGGTAGCCCAGCGGTTCGACCTGTGGCCTCTCAAGCAGAGGGTCGTGGGTTCAAACACCTCTGAATTTTTCGGAATTTATGTGCGATATCGAATTTGATATTTACCACGAGCTATTCGGTGAAGGAAAAACATCGTGAGGAAACCTGCACACAGCGACAAAGCAATTCAATGTTGTGTGTGAAGTTCCCAATCCGCATACTGAGAGGAGGCCTGTGCCCTGCAGTGAATAGGCTGGATGATGATGATGATGATGGACCTAATAAAGTGACTCAGGAAATAGGCTAAGACATGCTATAGGTGACATGCTAGCAACCTGTCGCTATTACCCGTCTGCGTATGTTTAAACCTAAAATTATCCAAATAATTTTAACAAAAAAAAAACCGACTTCAAATTAGCAATATTTTAAAAGTATTCTGTTTACTGAATGTAAAATCTTGACTTCATCAACAAATTACCGAAAACGCCGTACATCTCCATATAAAATTTGAAGAGTTCCCTCGATTTCTCCAAGATTCCATCATCAGATCCTGGTTTCGTGCCAATGGGACCAATCTCGAGTTATACCCTTTCGATTAAAAAAATATATTTGAAAATCGGTCCACGAGTTTTCGAGATATCGAGTAACATACACAAAAAAAAATTGTTCGAATTGAGAACCTCCTCCATTTTGAAGTCGGTTAAAAATGGCTACGATACGAGAAACGAAACGTTTTTGGTTTGAAAGTTTCATGTGATCTGCCTATTTCATTAGGAAAACAAATTATGTGTATGAGCAGTTATTGTCATCGTTCACTAAAATGAGTCCCCGCAATGTAAAGCCTCTTTCTATAAATCAGACAGTATTTGTAAAGTAATGACAAAAACGCGGACCCTTATTTGATTATAACTTCGGTACACAATGAATGCCGTTCAAACAGGGTTTTATGACAAATTATCGTTTAGGAAAATACTTTTATTCCTTGTTTATAGCTTTGGTATAATTTATGACCACTTAAGGTGGGGACTCCAGAAGTATGGTTAGACAAAGCAGCGATGTTTAAAGAACTAAAAAAAATCGTTTAAATACTTTTTTATGTCGATTTGCTGCCTTTCCTTGTGGTGTCGGGATAGAACACCTCTCCATTTCTTCCGTCGATGTCGTAAGAGGCGACTAAGGAAATAGGTTTAGGTATGCTTTAGGCGACGGGCTAGCAACCTGTCACTATTGTATCTCTTCCATCTTCGCAAACCTAATAAAATGCTAGAAGTGGCTGCAAAGCGTGACATAATCATAATCATAGTTTTGTCCGTGTCACGTTTCATGTGCTCTGCCTACCCCATTTGGGGACACAGGCGTGATTGTATGTATGTTTGTACTACGTAGGTCCACTCCCGAACATGTTAGGTGTAAAAGTATTGCTGTCTCTTTTTACCGTTACCTACTTGCCGTAGACCTTTCACGAGGTCTCGTCGACGGAACGTGTCTAAACTTAAGAGTGAAATTACCGTGGCTACACAAAAACCACTTACTATTATTAAGTCTATTAGTTATTATTGTGACTGTTGTATAATAAAAGGCACTAATACTGATGCATAAAAAAATATATGCTGATTTAAGTGACCGGCAATAGCTTGTAGCATATAATATTTGTATGGGGAAGATTTTTCTACACATCCACACGTACAACAAGGCTTTATTCCTAAATAGGGTAAACAGAGCATACGTAATGATACACAGACAAAAATCCTTAACTGTTTTAAGTTTTATAGCCACTTCCAGCATATTTTTAGGGTTTAAGCTCAGAGGTATTATAGTGACAGGTAGCTATACTCTCGTCTAAAACGTACTTTAACCTACTTATATCCTTCGTTGTCTCGTACGACATCTACGGAAAAGGGGAGTTTATTCCAAACTTGACACCACACAGACAAATGTTTTCCTACAAAATGTGCACTAATTTTAGTTCGTTTGCATGTACGATAAGAGTAACATTAAACTTAGTCTGCTTTTCGGTTATTTAAATATTTTCTGAAGTGTGCAATCGACTTAGACATGTCAGTAATATGTCCACTGAGCAAATTTTACTCCATATAATCGTGCAAAGTGCTTGTTTTCTCCGGGCCTTGCACTGCATAACAAAATAAAATTTATCAGTGATTGAGTGACAAAACAGCAAAAAAAAACATATTGTAAATGCCGACTGCTTTTTGTAAAGTAATTTGTAAATAAAAATAAATAGAAAAAAAAATAATAGAAAAATGGATCCATACATAAGTACATACATCACGTCTGTACTCCCAAATGGTATTTGCAGAACACACAAACGCTATAAGTCAAAGACATGACTATTTCGTACACTTTGTAACCACTTTTAGCATATTTACTAGGTTTTAAGTTAAACGGTAGAATAGTGACAAGTTGTTAGGCAATTAAAGCAATTGTTGAAAATTTAACGGATAACTCACGTACATTAAATCGAGTTTAGCTCAATGTTCAATTAAAGCAATTATCTAAACCTCTTTCCTTAGTCACCTCTTACCACAGTCATAGAAACAACGGGAAAACGGTACTCTAAATCAACAAAACGGTCAAAATTTAAAACAAACCCACACTAATTCCTCAAAGCACTACATTAAACACGAAACTATTAAACGTAAAAGCTTTTCCAGTACGCAAACGCACACCCAAATCACATTTAATATCAAAATAATGTGATAATTACGTTTTTAATTCCGCCTAACGCGCTGACCCTATCGCGACGGGCGGCAAATGAGTTCATTGTTTGTCCCGATCCATTTTTTACGCTCTCCCACACAGAGACTAGTTCAAGTAAACTGCAAAACAAAATATAGGATACTCTAATTTTTCGGCGAAAATGGGAAAGCTGTTCGTGTTTTCCGGATTACGCTCACAAAGGAATGCAAAATTAACGTCACACGCTTTGAAAGTTTGGCTAAAAAATAACATGATTTCTTTGCGTTGTACTAAAACTCCGTTTAGCAATATTTTTTCTGATGCATCCTAATGGATTTGAAAAGAAGCTATTTTTAGCTGCAGCTAGTACTTGAAAAAGATTATTGTTTTAAGCAAAAACGGGTTTAATTTTAATATAAGTTAAATACATAAACTGTTTTCCTGGCAAAGCACACAAAATCATGACTATTTTCTTGTTTCCCGTTTCACATTTTCTGTATTGAGTTGGGATTAGAACACCTCCATTTTTTCTGTGGGTATCGTAAGAGGCGACTGAGAAAATAGGTTGAGGTATACTTTATGCGACGGGCTCTTTAGTACCTCTTAATTTAAACCCTAAAAATAAGCCATAAAGCGGGTACGAAACGAGAAGAATTAAAAACTATTATTTTTCTGAAATTATCCAATTAAAAAACAGGAAACACTGTCACAACAAAACTGACCTCGACATGTATAAAACCGTATCTAAATTCCTAACCCAAAGCTTTCTCACCACGGTCACTCTGCAACATCTAATGGCACTCTCCCCGCATTTCTGGTGGTAGCAAAAAAATATTTATTTAACGAAAATCATATGACCAAACGATCACTAGACAACAATGTGGGCGAAGTCGAAATGCATGACTTAAGTGCAAATATTGATAACGGCACGTGATAAGGAGCCACGAGGGTTATTGTTTGTTAGGCGCATGATCCGTTTGATTTGCGCATACGCATTTTAGTTATGAGTGTGTTTTCTATGCCGGTGCAATGAACCCTGCATTTAACGCTAGCTTGTATCTAAAATGAAATCTAATTTTCACTAAAGGGGCTTTGAAACTTGAGGATGATGTCATGATAATTATGGTCTATATTACTTTTCGTCTGAATATTCTTTTAAAAAAAACATCCACCCCATACCCTATTTGTGTAAAAATTGTATTTTGTTTACTAACAGTTTGGTTTAGGTACCTGCTTTATTAACATCTAACCAATATAGCTTAAGGCCCTATATTCAAACAAAAAAAAGTGGATCGCAGTATTTGGATAAATGAATTTTATTGTTATTCAAGATTATTTATTTTTATCTTAGGATACGTTTTTGAAATATCCATATAAAAGTGATAACATAAATCATAAAATGTACAGATAATTATAGAAACCCATATAACCTAGGGCGCCATCAGTGGAAGGCCAAGAGCCAAGCTACCGACGGTTAGGGCTGCAGACTGAGGAACCTCCTGCCTGACGATGCGCGCCGTGTCAAGAAGCACCACCTTTTGCATCAGACCCTTGAGCCAACCGTCTAGCGAGAGTCTTCTGAGATTTTGGTCGAGACTCTTCGCTATGAGACCGTTAACTGAGAAGATTTTCGGTGCAATGATCGTCGGTTTCACATCCCACATGGCGGTCACTAAGTCATGGGGATGGTGATAGACATTACACTATTATTGTTATTATTTATACATACATACATAACGTCATGCCTCTTTCCCACAGGGGTAGGCAGAGACTACTTTGTTCCACTCGCTACGGTCCTGACATACCTCTTTTGCTTCATCCACATTCATTACTCTCCTCATACATGCTCGTCGGTTTCCTGTAGGTACTCTTGACCTGACCTGTTTCTAAAACGTCTCCGATTTGGTCAACGTCCGTCTAGGTCTTCCTCTCCCGATGCACCCATCCACATTCCCCGTATAAATTTGTTCAGTAAATCTTCCGTATAAAATTGTTATTATTATATCAGAATGTAGGCGTGGTGTTTGTGTTTGTAATACGTAACTAAATTACCGTACAAATTCCATTCGGAATTAAATTAAAATAATTAACTTGTTCATTTGAAATCAAAAGCAAAGTAATGGATGAGCTAATCGAATTGTTTTTAGTTCACTGATATGAACTTTCGCGAAGGAGTGCCTCATTCACTGAATTATTATACCTACTATCTAATTTAATCGAAGAGTTTTAATTTAAAAATTTTGCCTAGTTTTTAATTCCTTACGAAATCATAAAATTTGCTTTTGTATTAAAAAATCTACGTGGATTTTTAATGCTTATTGCAGTATCATGAATCATCAATATCTTCTTGTTGAAAACTACGTCAAATAATTTTATTATCCGGCCTATCACAAGGCACGTTACGTATACACCAAAATAAAGAAACACCTAAAAAAAAGGTTAATGAATCACCCCGCGCAAATCATGTCACACTTTGTCACACTGATGTTAAACAAACTAACTTGGAGCTCGGAAAGATAAAGTTATTATAAATACAAGAAAATCGCATATTCGTGCACAGTGTGCCAGCGCACATGCTTGTGCTTCGCTGTCCTTAACATTTTTAATATAATCTTAACTAATTAATTATCTTTCTAAAACCAACATGGCGCCTGGTGTAATTTCTAATGCGGAAACTATAATCAATAATTCCCTCGACGAAATTTCCGCGGTTCGCAACGGTACCCTGATAAACGCGCTGATAGCTCAAAATGAGCTTTCACTTGAAAAAACTTGCCCCATCGACCATAACAAACCTTTCGTCGATGGTGATCTTGGAGTGGGAAAAATTCAAAACGTAGTGATCTTTAACGAGAGCATAAATGGAATTGAGCTGAATGGAAAGGCGATTGATCTAAATCTGACCCTTGAGAAAACTTGCCCTGTTGATCACGATAACTTTCCTGATGTAATAGTGAATGGACAAAATGGGGTGAAAGGTGAAGACGGAGGGGAAAGGACTGACAAGCCTATTCCGAAGAAACCTGTCCGTAAGGTCGTGAAACCTAAAGTGTTAAAGAACATGGAGTCGCATGATTACCTGTACGATCGCCTCTATGACAGTGGTTGTCCTATGGTGGTAAGTAAAAATAATCAATCAGACTTTAATAACCCCTGTGGTGTCGGGTTTAGAATAACACCCCTCCATTTCATAAGTGGATGTCGTAAGAGGCGACTAAGGAAATTAAAGAAGGTTAATGTATATTTCAGGCAACAGGTTAGCAACCTGTCACTATTATACCTCTTTCAACTCTTTATCAAACCTAAAATTACGAAATGTGAAATGGTTCTAGTTTGCCTATGTAACATTTCGTGTGCTCAGCTTACTCTATTTGGTATAGTTGTATGTAAGTAATTTAGTTACATAAAGATGTATCGAAAATCTTTTTGAGTATCTTATAAACGTACCCCTTAACTGCAAGTATTTCATAAAACATTCATAGTTTTCAAGTTATCTTAAACTTGTAAACTCTTAATTAAATTAGCGTTCGGTTTCGCAAAATTATTTAATCGAAGGACGTTTTAATCTTTTTAATTTCCCGACTTTAATGGCCAAACTTCCAAATCTGGCTAAAGAGTTGATCAGGTCCCGATAAATCTTGACTCGCTAATTCGATCCACCTACCAGACGTAAAAAGTTTCAGATAGAACGGTAAATTTACTCAAACTTGATCCTGCTATTTAGTATCCAATCATAAAATTTATAGGTCTAATCATGAAGCGTAGTGTCGAACAAGGGTATCATAATAATATCTCAAAATAATCTACTTCGAGTCGGATTTCTTAAAAACACATCTAATCGCAAAGATTGATAGTATAGTATTCGTCGTCTAACTTGTGGCACAATTTTAGAGAGAGAGAGAGCTAACTTACGCAGCGCTTTTTCCAGATTAAAGCGATGCGTGAATTCACTCGAGAGATTCATTCATCTCTAAAATCGTGTAAGTTTGTTGCCGAATAGTGCAACAAGAGTCTCCTAAGTTGTTTTAATAAATATAGAGTAGGCTGAACACACGCAATGTTACACAGCCAAAACAATGACTATTTTATCGTTTTATTAAAGCGATGCGTGAATTCACTCGAGAGATTCATTCATCTCTAAAATCGTGTAAGTTTGTTGCCGAATAGTGCAACAAGAGTCTTTTAGGATTAAATATAGATGGAAGAGATACAACAATGACAGCTAGCCTGTTGCCTAAAACATACCTTGAATAATATATTTGCTTAATCACCTCTTGCGATATATCTCGGAAGACACGGAGAGGAGCTTTTCCTAATTCGACACCGCACGCAATATAGTGGTAATTTTAACTATAATTTTAAATTTAAATTGAAAAACTTTGGGAATGGAAGATAATTTTCAACGAAATACGAGTACTAAACCAATGCTCCATTTTATCGAAAGTTTGCCTAAAAACACCCCGTCCACTACAAATGCTATAGGTACTAAGGTCCTTAATAAAATATTAATCCCTCAAGGATTAGCAAAACGGTCTCTCCTAATATTATATTTTAAGCACTACGCACAAGTTTTACTACCTCAAAATCTTACGTACACATGGATTTGTACACACATAATATTTAGTTTACAAAAGGTATGACTGGCCTCTGACTAAATGTATTATTCAAACTTACACGGGCATCAGGCGCGATATTTTGCGATCCGTTTCACGCGTATTTTTGGTATTAGCAGCATTGATTTCTTGTAAAGGAGCCCCCGTAAATCAAAGTTTTTTTTTGTAATAGCGGCAATAAAAACTAGCACGGTTTATGAGATACAGTCTGGCTACAGACGGACGGCCGGACAGACGGACAGCGAAGTCCAGCTAATAGGGTCCCGTTTTAACCCTTTGGGTACGGAACCCTAAAAAAATAAGTAGCTTCCAATATTTTGATTTTTATGTTACGTACAGAAGAACGTCACACCGATACCTTTTCAACAAGCGTGACTACGTTTCGGATTTTATTACCCCAACGATTCGTGTGTTCAGAACGTCAACATTTACTTGTGCACCAAATTACGAAGACCCCCACAGTGTTGGATGTAGCGTAAACCCGTGGGACTCAAGTAAACTGGCGTTGGTGCCTATTGGAAATAATTACTAGAGAAAAACAAACAATGCGAAATAATTACGACGTTTCACGGATGCTAAAATTTATATTGTTTTACTTTGAATGAAGTCAGTGTTTATTTGTTTTGTAGCATGTGACCTGGACATTGAATGTTTACATACCTAACTAATCATGTGCGCGTCTAATCTAAGTTATTACCTACTAAACACCGGCCAAGTGCCAGACGGACTCAATGGGTTCCATACAAACATTACATGTAACTATGTCTCCATGTGGTGTCGGATTTAGAATAACATACATACATACATACATACATACATACATACAATCACGCCTATATTCCCAAACGGGGTAGGCAGAGCACACAAAACGCTACATAGACACATTAATGACTATAGAATAACACCCCTCATTATTTTCTTTGGATGTTGTAAGAGGCAACTAAGGAAATAGGTTAAAGTATATTTTAGACGATAGGCTAGCAACCTTTCACTAGTATTCATGCCAACTCAAAATCTAAAAATATGCCAGAAATGACCACAAACCTGAAATAGTCATGGTGTTTTCCCATTTGGGAATACAGGAGTGAAGTAAGTATTTATGAATAAAATGTTCGGAATTCCGAAAATGTCAAACTCCAAATTGAGATAAACTGGTACGCGAATGCGCTTCAACTTATAACTAGTGCATTTATAAGAATATTTTGTTTCCGAGCCGTAGGCGGTTTCTGAACTGAGCGAGTACTAACGCTTCGAGCCTTCGAACTTTGTAGGATACGTACCGTAGAACGGGGTGAATAGGGATGGCGAGTAGCGATGTGGGAGAGTAGATGACAGAGGAGTGAGAAGGATTTTATTATCTACTGCTACCTAAATATGCAACTTGTTTATTACAAATGGAGCTACATAATATACTCCAAATTCAAATGTCGACGCAATAATTCACAAAATTTGCAGTGGCATGAAAGCTTATGTCAATCGAATTTGTTACGTCATGAGCTCGGATCTGCTAGGTACTAATTTGCGTAATGTTTCAAACTATGAAAAGGAACAATTCATTATCTTTGATAAAGTAAAGTTCTTACAACCGGAACACTTTTTTGTCATCAACAACATTTAAAAATAACCTTATACTTATTTAATACCTATTGAACTTTGGTTTTATCCCCAAACATCCCATTTTACGGTACTCGTATATTATAACACCGGAATACGGGAAATGGAACGTCGTTGCGTGATTTAACGTGCACCTATTTTTATCGTGTGATGCTATTTTATGGACTTTATGATACAGGCCTACCAGGGAACCATACTTTTACTAGAGGTATATTTAAAAGGGCTAGGTAAGCAGAGCATACGATCTGTTACATAGTCAAAACCATGGCTAACTCACGCTTCGCAGCCACTTCTACATAATTTTAGGTTCAAAAACCGATGGAAGAGGTAAAATAGTGAAAGATTGCTACTTATCGCCTAAAACATACCTAAATCTTCTTACCTAGTTTCTTCTTACGACATCCGCGGAAGAAATGGAGAAATGTTATCCAAACTCGACACCACACAGGTTGATTGTTGTCTGATAAAAAAATGTCAAGAATAATACCAGCGGTTTAAACGCTTGAAGATTTACCCAGTGGCTGTTAGCTGCTTAAAACTCAATAGAATTGTAGAGTAGTTCTTAGTCACAGTCAGGTATATGATTTTAATTTGTCAAAAAGGCTTGGTAATAACCATAATTTTCAGTACTTCCACCTATCAATCTTCTCCGGGATAACGTTAGATATTCCACACACGTCGGTTTTATACGCCTACCACTGTTGGCTGTAAAACCTGCTATAACTCCAAGGGTATTCAACTTCCAGGAATCTCTTATCTTCTAGAAATCGGTTATCAAATATTATAAAGATCAACACTAAAAAAGGTTTAGTATCTGCGTTTATTTTTGAAATAAGAGTTATATTTTCTGAATTTACTGAAAGACCTGTAGAATGTAATTACCCGTGCTGGGTTAGAATAGCACCTCCCCCTTTCTTCTCGTGGGTGTCATAAGAGGTCGACTCTGGGAAAGGGTTAGTGTATTGTGGGCAATGGGCTAGCAGCCTGTTACTGCAATATCACGTTTCACGTTTAACCATCTGGTTATTCTGGTTACCCTGAAATTGCTAAACGCGGCACTGGATTTTTTAATTCATGTTCTCTGCCACCCCGCTTGGGAATACAGGCGGGAGAATATGTATGTAGGCAATAGGCATAACATCTGCCTGGAGAGAGATCACTCTATTGGAGTCTTCTCCACGTATAAGTAAATTGATACTTCTAAAATTATTCAATGAAATTTAGATCTGCGATTCTAATTCATGAATGCAACCGCTTTCTTGAAGTATCAGAATTTATTTATTTAACTGATAGTATGAATTCCTGAAGCGTATTTACATGTCAACCGAGATAAAAAGTTATGTAATACTCAAATCATGTTAAGTTTAATCCGTGTGCCACAGTCATTTTATAAACGTGTAAATAGTGACAGTATTAATGTTTTATTTTCTTAGGATTCTTGTTTATAGTACTTTAATTATACTACTTGATAAACAATTATTTGTCTTGTGTTTGAAACAATGGTGACAATATATTTTATCTTATTTAGTGATATATTTACTCTCATAATCATAATGTTGAGATAGGTTAGTATTTAGCAAAGAGGTTTAAACATTTACATTATAAACAATTTAAAACCTTCTTGATGATAATTACAACTGGCCACAAATATAAGCAAACAAATAAAAAATAGAGAAGATCGTTCCAACTTTGCGATCGGTTTTTGTTTTTATTGTTTTGTTATTAGTTTGGATATGCACAATAAGCGTGTACAATTTTTATGGAGGTTTAAACACGTTGCGACGATTTTGCTATGTTGTGCTAAAATGTAAGTACTTTCGAATTTCTCCAGATGGTTAGGTTGTAGCAGGAAGACTAGCTGTCTATAAAATATTTCTCATTCATTTCGGGATGAACTTCCATAATATTCGCAAGATATTGCAGTCTCAAAGGCTTTTGATACTTGAAGCAACGGTCTTTGGAGCTGCACCAAAATTGCAACTATTACTTCCGACGTAGAGTTATTTAGCCTGTTCAAATATATTTGTTGGTATATATGATAGAAGCCCAACCTGTAATCAACTGTTTTAGACTTCAATCACTAAATTTGTACTTAAAATATGTATTTATTGGTCATCTACTTTCCTCTATATCTCATGAAGTATTGATCCCAGAGAAAAAATGTGAAGTCCTTTTTTGTAGAGAATTATACGAACATTATTTGTGTCTCAGACAATTTTTAGCTACAGGTCACAGTTTACGAGTTTTTGACAAAAAACTAAAAAACGGGACCTTTTCACCCCTCTCCCCCCGTTAGCTTCACTCCCACCTATCAGTACTTTTAGTATGTAGTTTAAAACCCCATTCCTTACAACTATACCAAAATTCGCTTATACACGAATTTTTTCCTCTGAGTTTGCTTCGTTTGGTGGACTATATTATATGTTGTGCTAAAATGTAAGTACTTTCGAATTTCTCCAGATGGTTAGGTTTGTAGCAGGAAGACTAGCTGTCTATAAAATATTTCTCATTCATTTCGGGATGAACTTCCATAATATTCGCAAGATATTGCAGTCTCAAAGGCTTTTGATACTTGAAGCAACGGAGCTGCATCAAAATTGCAACTATTAGGTACTTCCGACGTAGAGTTATTTAGCCTGTTCAAATATATATTTGTTGGTATGTATGATAGAAGCCCAACCTGCAATCAACTGTTTTAGACTTCGATCACTAAATTTGTACTTAAAATATGTAGATATCTACGGACAATTATCACATGCCTGCATGATGTCGAGTTTAGGTTTTATTCAAGTAAAAAAAAATAGGAATACAATGTGTTAAGCTCTTGTATACTTCAGTATCGCTTAAAAACAGTTATTTATGGCGTTATTAATCTATTGTCATTAATCTAGTTATATTGATATTAAATAATAACTTTACACTTAAGTAGGTACCGAAAAAGTGGTAACCGTAAATATCAAGTTTGACGATGTTTAGAATGCGTTCGAATTCAGCTTCAGCCTAAAATCAAGCTGTCTTATTTTGTTACAGCCGACGCCATGCAACGAGAAGTCATGTCTCGGGAGTGTGATGGCCATTCCTGGGCGCGGAGATGAACCTCGGGATCCAGAGGAAGTCCTCAACGATGCCAAAGACTTCCTTGGCCAGTATTTTGCTTCAATAAGAAGGTAATCGCTGTTATCCGTTCCAATATATAAATGTGAAAGTGTGTTTGTTTGTTTGTTTTTCCTTCTTTCACGGCTAAACGGAGCGATGGATTGACGTGATTTTTTAGGTAGAGATAGTTTAGGGCATGGAGAGTGACATAGGCTACTTTTTGTCTCTTCAAAACCCCCATTTCCCTGAACTGAGGAGTGGAAGTTTTCAATGTAGAAAGCTATAAATTGGTATGTGTGCTATCTCTTCTGTGATACCCCGAATTTAACGCGAGCGGATCCGCGGGCAAAAGCTAGTTTGTCTATAATTAGAAGTTTGTTGTACATTTTGTACGACGCTGCCTAGCATAGCACGCGCGTGATAGACTATACCGATCACTGTCTGACTAGAGACGTAAGAAAATGAGAATTCTACACCGCGTACGTGTCGTCTCAAGTGTGTTTCTGCTAAGCCTATTAATAGGTCCCTGTTGCGGTTGACCTTATTTCTCAAATAAATTGTAATCATAAATAAAGACATCCGCGGGGTTGTACCAAATGTCACATCCGAATCTTTCAAGAGAGGTACTTTTTCTCTGGTTCGGAGAGACTGAGAATTGAAATGTGTATAATGTGTATTTCACTCAAAAATGCAATAGTCGATTCCTGTTTCAAGTTAGTTTAAAGTTTGCTTTAGATATCAATCTAGCTGTCACTATTTTACCACTTTCATTTATCTACTTTTAAACCTCAAGTAGTCAAGATTTCGTATATGTATTGTGTATCGTGTGATCTGTATACCCCATTTGGACATGCGGGCATGATGTTTATAAATGTATGAATGTAGAACAGTTTACTTTCCATATCATTTTCCTTTCTTTTCTTCATTTTCTTATCGCACGCCAGGCCAATGCAAAGGCAACACAATCTACTCTAAACTTAAAGCAAAGCTGTGGTGTAAGCTCGTTGTGTTAATGTGGAGGCTTTAACATAGATAAAAGCGGTATAAAAGTGTCAGGTTGCTAACCTAACGCCTAATACTTAAACCTATTCGCTTAGTCGCCTCGTAAGACGTCCACGGAACACAACACGGACGTTCGTGTCTATGACTATGTAACATTTCGTATGCTCTGCCTACCCCATATGGGAATACAGGCGTGATGTTGCGTGAAATAATTTATACAGTAATTATTTTTGATACTTACCATTAGTTTTTTCAATTCCTAGGGCTAACACGCCAGCCCACGAGGCGCGATGGAACGTAGTGCAAGAAGAAGTGGCGAAGACTGGTACCTACCAGCTGACGACTACTGAGCTGGTCTTTGGAGCTAAACTCGCTTGGAGGAACGCCAGCCGGTGCATAGGCAGGATACAATGGTCTAAGTTGCAGGTATGAACATATTATTATCATTTAGGCAAAGGTATTCTTGGGCCCTATCCAGCCCCTGGACACTTCTGATATCGTGGTTTAGCGATAAATGTTATTCTAATTACAATCCTCGGGAATATCGGAAATAAAGTAATAGGCAATTGATTTAGCGAGTAATTAAGATTTGCGATTTATTTTATAAATAAAGTATCAACTCGAGTTACTACTAGTCAGTCTATTTACTTTGAAAGTAAGTATTTCCACGAGATATTCCAAGAAACTATTGTAAATTATTGTAGTCGATTGTTATTTATACACTTAATTTGATAACATTAGCAAATAAATCATACGAATCCATTAAATGTTGATTTGTACAAACCGGCAAAGTTAGAGAACAGTTCTTCTTATACCTACATTAAAATAATTTAAAACTAATATTTTAGTCTGAATCATCACAATTTGGCTTCCCAAGAGAAGTCCTAAGAGAAATCCAAAGAGAGAAAAAAAGAATAAACGATACCAATCTGCCTTTCTGAAGAATAAAAGCAAACCGTGCTAAACGGCACACTCAAATCAATTTACCTTGTTCTCGGCTAGCGGCTCCCAAGTTGAGAGCAAAGGGACTAAATGAATTTGCAAACCGTAATGAGAAAACTCCCATTTCGCAATGCAACGGGAAAAAACATGGGCAATTATCCAGTAGTTTGTTTTTGGGTACCGTCGGGAAGCCTACTTGGTAAAAATAGCACCTACTTTACAGCGGCAATACCGGGTTTCGTGTCATGTCAACATTGGGTAAACTTTGATTGGGTTATAATCCCTTTGTCAAGTATGTGGGCTGAAACGCTTAATACTTTCCAGAGTTAATTAAAATTTGCTCTTCCACATCACCTCACGTACTACATTTTGTGGGAATCTTCGACTTTTTGTAGCGGTTAATGCGTAATAGATAACAAACTTCGTTTTAATTATCTACCTTTTACAGTGATTTAAACTTACTCGACACGATTTTGTTTGCTTTGCTTACCCGCGGAGAGTATACCTAATTTGACTTGGTCCCCCAGTGCTGGGTAAGGGTATTTCTTTCGGTCGGTCTCATTATTTAATCAATCGACAGTTAGTTAGCTTACCAGAAATACAAAACGACAGTTAATGTACCATACATCAGGATGCCTGCTAATGCCATGCTTCAGCCAATCTGTCTGATATGCGTCATAGTTATCCTGACAAGTTCTTATTGGCATTCTCAATCAAAAAGTGTTTACTCCGTTTTTAGTGTAAGATCCAATGACATGGGAAATTCTTAAGTTACGAAGTCTTTACGCCACCAACTGGTACTCCGCTCAAATTATACTGCTAACATTTTCTTTACCTACTGCAAAAGATATATTAACCGTTTTTAAATTATAATTCAAGTGTACGCAAGCTTTTTGTCGTAAATCAATGTAAACATCCCAATCGGCAGCTTCAGACAATCGTTCGATTTGACACCTTCCCGTCTCGACTAACTGTAAGGGTAATTGAAGCCTTCCTTTCCCCTTTTTGTGTTTTCAAGGGAACCCAGTAAACAAGGCGTAATTAAGCTTGCCTGTTTCCAGTAACAATATTATGTCGCGACAAAATAAACGATGATGTTACACCGCAATTTTGCTGGGACTTTGTGGCGAAGCGCGACAAGTAAAAATTATGTTCGGAGCACAGCTTTTATTAAAACCGCATAGTTATTTCATACCTAAAAATCGGCGAAAAATTTAGCAAATGGAGTTTGATTTTAATTTGTTGGAAAGAGCAAAAAAATTCAGATTCTCTAAAATTTCATCCAAGGAAACTCCGCTCGAATAAACCAAGAAAAAGCTCCCAATAAAATAAAATTTAATGTATGCAAAACGAATTCGTATAAATTTACGTTAATCCGTCGCACAGAAACTTCTAAAACGACTTAAGCCTCAATATTTTTCTAATTAGAGCCTCCGTCGATTGGCTCCTAACGACATTAATTTATTCATTCAGTTCCATTCATTCAATCTCAGGGGTGTCGCGGTTAGGAGCTTAAATAAGCGTTACGGGGCTTAGTGTTAAGTCGTCGACATGATAGCGAACGTTTTGTAATTACCGCTCATGATTGCGCGAGTTAATCGGAACGATTTGATGGATTCGTGCCGTGGGGGACTATTGCGGCATGCGATTTGCGGTGATTGATCGGTCCGAGGAAAAATAGATTCACTTCACTGAAATGCCGTACGAATCAGCTGAATCACTTCAGCTATCACTACTAGGATGTAGTATTTTATGATATCCTCCCTCATGGTTTTTAGATCTGTACTTCTATCTGTGCTTTACATTTTTGTAGACCTTTGTTTAAATTTGAATATGAATATCGTGGTCTAATATTACTATGGTTATATAAGTATTCGTTTCATGTCATCCTGAATTTATTGACACGTTACTTCTGCACAAATGTAGAGCAAATTGTTTTCGTGCTTGTGATAGGCTTGATGGAT
The DNA here is from genome assembly GCA_005406045.1 of Adoxophyes honmai. Taxonomy (NCBI): domain Eukaryota; kingdom Metazoa; phylum Arthropoda; class Insecta; order Lepidoptera; family Tortricidae; genus Adoxophyes; species Adoxophyes honmai. The sequence continues at coordinate 91,256 of BHDV01021255.1, forward strand.
GACAATACTGAGAACCATGAGAAAAGTATGAATTGTTGAAATACTTTCCTGTACCTATAAATACTTACTCTTAACGTCCTAAGCCTCATCTTTGCCTTTTATAAACTAGTTTAAAGTTCAGCTTAGTTTATACAAAAAAAGAGTAAATCAGAAATGTAGTGGACTTACCTACTTTTTAACAGTGTATTTATTTAGCTTGGTTTGTAAATTAATTAATAATTGACTTCTATTACTCTAAACAAACAAATAAGCGTATAATGAGCACGTGTTTCCTATCCCTTGTAAATAAACAATTAATAATTAAGGTTAGTAGTCTAGTTTTAATTAGTCTGTCGACTTTTGACCAAATAAAGCAGAACGAAGACGCAATTAGTAGAATGCAGTTTGCTTGCCGTAGAACTTCGCATTCTGTTAACGAGCAAACTATCAGTTACAAACCACAGTTACTAACATTGTCCCGTGTATTTAACAAGAAACCACACGTGTTAATTTGGGCTTGGTACAGTAGAAAATCACGACCAATGGTAAATTAACACGTAGAAAAAGTACAAGCAAAGAAGAGGTATGTGCTAGCAAGCAACTGTAAAACATACATTTATATTTGACTAGCTTCTGCCCGCGGCTTCGCACGCGTTAAATTCGGGGTAACACAGAAGAGATTTCGGAATTATTATTAGGCAGCGCCCGCCAGAATAGCCAGCAGACATTAGATTTTTTCCTACTTTCTCGACACTTATCGTCATATTTTTGAAAATTCAAACAAAATCTTTATAAATTGTAGCCTATGTGCTATTCTGATGTATAAGCTACATTACTGTAAAGTTTCACGAAAATCCATTCAGTAGTTTTTGCGTGAAGGAGTAACAAACATCCATCCATCCATCCATCCATACATCCAACCATCCATACATCCATCCATCCATACTCACAAACTTTCACGTTTATAATATTAGTAAGATAAGATATTGCAGTGACAGATTGCTAGCCCATCGCCCACAATACACTAACCCTTTCCCAGAGTCGACTCATACGACACCCACGGGAAGAAAGGGGGAGGTGCTATTCTAACCCGGGAACACACGGGGATTCATTCATTCATTCTCATATTTTTTGTGATCGTATAAAAGATAGCATTCAAAAGACTTTAAAACAAGAGGAACAACGTCACCGTCTCTTTGAAAATAGTAATTGCGTCTTCAGTAGTTTCTGCATTTTTGCATAACACACGTCGGTATTCTCGTACCTTAAATTAAATTTACTGTATATGCACACGTCTGCTTACTCGAGAGCAAGTGTGGGAGAGAATTGAGCAAAAATGCTTTTGGATTCCTATTGTCGCTACACTTCTGACATGCAGATAACCTGTCTACGTTCATCAAGTTATTTCTTGTTTTAATCGGTGAATTAATATTTTGGGCATAAGGGTTTGTAAGCAAATTTATAAGTGTGATAGGTCAAGTTGGTCGAGGGCGTCCACGATGAACGTATATCGACTAGATCGGCGATGTTCTGAAAAGAGGCCAAATTTAAAGTAACCCCAAAACCATGTATGACGACTAGACGAGAGGGATGAATGTGAATGATGCAAGAGATGTATGCCACAATAGAAGCAAATGGCGCTCTGTTGTCTGTGCCTAAATAAAGCGTGATGTTTACCCATATTTGGTAGCAAATACGCAAAAATATCCCGTTTCAAAACCTCAATGGGTAAAAGCGCACACATTGAAGGATAACCAAAAATCATGGCGCAACTAAACGGAGTCAAGTAAAAAAGGTCACTTTTTATTAAGTGTCAAATTTGTCGTGTCCATTCTAAAACAAAGTACCTGGTCATATGACGACGCTTAGATAAACAATTCTATCTACAGCTAAGTAAATATAATGAAGCAGCAAATTGCGTTGAGCTAAACTTTACTCGTCAGCTTGCTATTTAATATAAGGTTTTTGCAAAGTGCTGAGCATTTTCAAAGCGGCGTCCAAATAAAATATTGACTGTACAGTTCATTTGAGGGCGTATGTTAGTTGTTTGTCTGTGACCGGGAACTTGGGGTAGGGCACACAGAATTATCCTTTGATTTCTTTCCGTTCCCGGTGAGTTTAGTTGACTTACGATCAAAGTGTACTTCGTTAAAACTTGGCTTTTGGTCTGTACGGGAATGTTGTGTTGTGAAACTATGGAGTCAACACACTCGCCGTGATCAGTGCTATATAGAACTAATCAGGCGCTTAAAACTTTTGTACGTTAATTTTAGTAAATGTTATCCTTTCTTATTTAGTCTTAAATTAAGTATGAGATATTTTTCAATTTATTACTCGTACATTTATTATATTTTAACTAACTATTCCGTTATTTATTTTATGATGCGCTAGGGCGTTTTAAATTAAGTGGTCTATATTTTAATATACTTATTTCATTCCCGATTTTAGAACAAAAACGCTTTATATATCAAAATATCGTAGAATAGGCAAGTATTGCGGTTTCCGAAGACATCTACGCGCATTATTTGTCTCAGCCACAGTCTTTTGTTATCGTTAGAAACTTCGTCGTTGTTTCAGTCATGAATGTCAACTGTCATAAGTTTGGCTGGAATGAGTATATTTCTCACAAAATTTACTCATTCGCAAACGTGCGATGAATACTGTTAAAGCATCTTTTCAGTTATATCAGATGCATTGCGGGTGTCAGCATTTGCACACAACAGTGCAGCACATGCTACTTTGCGGCAAGATTACCTAGCACAATTAAATAGTGGTGATGCTCTATTGTCACAGTATCGAATGAACTATGTAGAAAAAAGTCACCCTTTAAAAATGCTACCACCGTTTTATAAACCAATACTGCCACAAAGTTACAGTGCTTGCACTGTTGTATTCCAATGCGATGGCTAGGACAGCTGATACTATTATTGTCACAATATGAGGTATACGACACTTTAGGCCTCTGGGTTGGCAATTCATTTGTCTTGCATTGCAGACGTTTGTGAGAAAAATGGTGATGAATTGTTGTGCCTTCCTTATGTAATAAAAAACAATAGGTACGTTAACTAAAGATTATTCCTATTCTTTAACAGGTTTTCGACTGCAGGCAAGTCACGACCACGAGTGGGATGTTTGAAGCCCTCTGCAACCACATCAAGTACAGCACTAACAAAGGAAATATTAGGTTCGTAGTGTTTCCTTATCAGCGTTTTAGAAAATCCCAGCATTTTTTTTAAATTATGTTCTCATTAGCATACATTTTACGAGTTTGAAATAGAAAGCATTGTTGGCAGTAACACGTTTGAGTTGGGAAAAAAATTATGTTTCACAATGATAGAGATTTTTTCCCGGTTTTTTTAATGTTGAAATTTTTGATCAGGACTACAGGAAAATAAATTTTACCTTATACCGTGCTAAGGGTTAGCATCTGAGACGAAACATTAAATGGATAAGTATCAGTTTCCATCTCCAGCAGTAGGCAATTTTTGTTTTTTTGAAATTGGTGAATCAATGATTTTTCGTTTACTCTTAGGCACTAAAAAAACTCAATTAAAGTAGTACCATTGTGATTTTATTTCCTCGTACTTTTCGCAGATTTTTTTTATAGAGTCCCACGTTGCATAACATATGCTTTGAATTGATGCCCTTTCCGAAGCAAAAGTTGCGTTATAAGTAGCTGCTCTCAAAACATCCAGTGTATTTGACATGCTACAAATTGGCTTTAAAACTTTTTTATGCAGTATATTGATAATCGTAGCAACGTCGCGGACAAAATTCGCATTTTCTTCGCACATATTACAAAAATAGAATAATTAGGTATCTCTAACTGAGTATTTTTTCATTTACAAAACAGTAAAAACGATAAGAACTCCCCACGAAGCATCATTGATTCCATGCAGTCACCGGCGCAAGTCGCAGTCCGTTTCAAATCCGTCTCACGTTAGACAATCACCCTCCTCGCTACCAAAACGTCTTAAGTTCTTCCCTAGCCTCAAGCACATTCGCTGTTTTATATTCTACACTCATCTTCGCTGCCAAAACATCTTAAGTCCTTCCCCAGCCACAATCACATACGCTGTTTCTTACTCTATACCTCGTATCCCCAGGTCTGCTATAACGCTGTTCCCGCAACGTACGGATGGGAAACACGACTACAGAATATGGAACAGTCAGCTGATCAGTTACGCGGGCTATAAGCAGACTGATGGCACCGTGCTCGGCGATCCGATGCACTGTGAATTCACTGAGGTAAGTTAACACGTTCGACGCCGTTTCATTGAGAGTGTTTTTGACACAGACGCTGTGTCAATGGCGTTGAACGTGTTAAGGAGTGAATGGGTTATGTTTGTGCACTAGACATTAGAATGCACGAGCCGTTGCCAGAACTTCGTCTGCGTAGAATTGTATTATCAGAATCCTTAGGAATTTGTGTATTTTTCCGGGGTAGAAAGTAATTTGTGTTAATCCAGGTTGTCGTCTTCCTGTATACTAAAATTTATCAAGATTAGTCTCGCTGTTTGGGCGTAAAGAAGTACCATACATAGATACATACACACACACAAACACAAACCTTTGAATTTGTAACATTAGTGTGATGACTGTGATTAGTGTGATTATAGAACACTGAACAGCTAACGCGTAAAAGTGCCATACCTAAACAAAAGATTAAGTTTTTGAAGGAGTTTTACTTTCAAATAAAGACGTGCGCTACTGTACTGAATACGCAGTCGCTTTTAATTTATTTATATCATCACTAGTAAAAGCATTAAGAGAATAGTCGTGTTTCGTCTATGTAACGATTCATAGCCTCTGCGTTATTTCTTAAAAAACATACATACGTGATGATTTTGTACGTAATTTATAAAACTTTTATGCTGTGTAAAGTCAAACACCACGTGAAATAAAATTGCAAAAAAAAACTTAAAAAACTTTGTTTCGCAACACCCCTCAAACCGAAAGCAATCAATCGGACATGCGGTATAATTGATTCTGTAAAAAGCAATTTATTCCAAAATGAAAAGTTTATTTAACACCTCAATTGAAATGAAAATTTATTCGTTTTATCTGAAGTTGTTTAAACAATTGTGAATGATTGCATGGCCCGATTCAGTCATTTTCCGAGCCAACTACACAACTGATCAGAGTTTTATAAGCGGAAATCATAATTGTTAGATTATTTAATAATTATTTCATATCAATTATAAAAAGCAGCTTTACTTACGCTTTGCGCTTTTATATTGTACAATAATTTAATTTTTTTTGGGATATTGTTGAGGTTATTTGCTATTTGATAAACTAGATCTCCACTTCCGTGACCTTAGAAGCTAAGTTTGAATCGTAAAAGATAGCAATTAATCCTAATAATGACTCAAAAAAATAACATTATATGTACCGAACAACTATTCAATGGCATTTTTAAATAGCACCTCAAAAAAGCCGTAAACGATTCATAAAAATTATGACAATGACTAAATTATGACAGTAGACCGCATGTCTGTACGTCACAGGGCAGAAGTTATGGTAAACCCAGTAAGATTATACCTATGAGAATGTTAGGAAAAAACAGAACTGAAGTCTGGGAAACTACGGAGACATCATTAAATGTACACAAACACGTGACACACAGTTAAAAAAAACATTTTGAACATTAAAACATGACCTATAACCGCATACATGCGAAACATACAAATAAATTGACCGCAATCAATTGCTAAATTTTAATATACCATTGAGCTTATTACCATGGGTGTACCGTGTGTTGTCGGGTTTAGAGTAAAAGCTCTCAATTTATTCCGTGGGTGTCGTAAGAGACGTCTAAAGATATAGGTTAAGGTATTTTATAGGCGATGGACTACCATTATCGTAACTCTTAACTTAAAACCTAGACACACAACAAAGAACAAAAAATAAAACACAAAATCGCAGCAGATTCGAGCTCAGTTTAGACATAATAATGTTGTTAAAGCTGTTTTTATTTAGCCTATTCTATGTTAACTTTGGATTATCGAGACTAAATTACTTTTCCCATAATTATTTTACTATCTCCATCAGAATCCAGATCTAACAAACTAGACCATCATTTATTACGAGTAATAAAACATTGTCACAAAATATTTGCCGACACTCCATTGACCTCAAGACACACTGACTGTACACACAAATAATATCAATCTCATTTACCCCGGGTCACCCCGCCTCCTTGTACAAGCAAACTCAACAGGTCGTTTAGATACTATACATCCGTGATACGTTAAGATTCTATCTAACGTTAAGATGTATCTTAAGAAATCAAACGGATCTTAACGTCAACATTATTTATTTTGGATCAAAAAGAAAGCAAACATTTCGCGATCCTTATTTGGGGGAATAATCAGTCACAAAAATTTGGATGAAATGTAATGTTCAGTCAATCTTATATTTAAGTATGCAACAAAATATAGTAACATGAAATATAGTTTAGATATTATTGTATTTTTTACTAGCTTTCCGCCCGCGGCTTCGCCCGCGTGGAACTCGATTAAATTGCGGTATAAAGCACAAATATGAGAAAACTTCTCGTTTCAAACGACACACAGCGCCATCGATCTATCGTCTATCGATCGGTCATCGATCGATATCGATTTATCATCGATCGATATCGATCTATCAAGCAAACTATATTTTTGTTTTCCCTCGGGAACATCAATTTTTCCGGGATAAAAAGTAGCCTATTATTTAATCCGGACTACTATCTTAACGTCTGCAAAATTTCAAAGCAATCGGTTCAGTAGTTACGGCGTGAAAGCGGAACAAACAAACAAACAAACAAACAAACAAACTCACTTTATGACTTATAATATTAGTAAGGATTAGTGAAAGAGATTGCGGCCGGATAGCGCAGTGGTTTGAGAACCTGACTGTGAAGTTTAAGGTCCCGGGTTCGGTTCCGGGGCAGATGTTCGTTTGATGAGTCTATCGATATGAGCTCGAGTCTTGGATGTTTATCTATATAGCTAAGTTTATCCGTTAGTTAATCCCATGACACAGGCATTAAATTGGTGTATATTGGCATTAATTAAAATGACAATAAATTGCGATTTACTACATTGTGTTGGTTGAGGGAAACTATACAGGAAATAATATAGTAAACAAAGCGCCAAGACCTCAAAAGATCATAAAAAAATCCCAGTAGCTGAATAGGGAACAAATAAGGTAAATAACATGAACGGTTTAAGTTTGTTTTTACCCTTTAACAGGGAACATGCTCAAGTTTCAGGGCACCAAGGAGTTTTTAATGAATGCTAAAACTGTATAAAAAAATGTTCATTAACGTAAGTAGAGAACTTGTAGAGAATTCAAAGCAGATAATTTCAATACTTAATTCAAAAAATGTTGTTACGAGCGTAGTTGTTTTCGAGTAGGTAGTTATGATATGTTGAGAAAAGACTAGTAGGTATGCTAGAGTGAAAGCATTGAAATGTAGCCTGTTGTTTAAAACATAATTTAGATTTTAATTCAAGCAACTTCCTTAATTGCTCCTTCCTTAATTATTTATTGAAGGAAAACAAAAATGATCTTCAAGCCTCATTGTTATTGTCTATTTGAAACAAAATTGAAGGAAGGAAGTGTTTACAGCAATTAAAACAGGAAAATATGGTCTCAATAGAGAACGGAAATGAATCCCCTTGAAACCACACAATATCGCACCCCGTTGTTTACTCCAGCAAATAAATCACTCTGTTTGACATATTCCGATTTACCTGTATTCACTATTATTGGTCCACCTGCTACATTATTGGTGCAAAAAGATTTGAATGTCGACTAACACCATGAATAAAAAAAATCATAATTTTTTTAGAAATTCCTGTCATATTTCATAGACGTTAATCATAGTCTAAAAATTACAAGCACCTCGTCTCAAGCTTGTTAATTAAACCTCAGGGACTTCATTATCCTCGTCTGCTGTCCCTATCGAGCCAGGTTCAAATAGTACACCAATTAACTTAGAGTAATTGTTGCAGCTTTGCCTAAAACTGGGATGGAAGCCACCCAGAACCGCTTGGGACATTCTACCCCTGGTCCTGTCCGCTAATGGAAAGGACCCCGACTATTTCGAGATCCCCAGAGAACTGATCATGGAGATTCACATGACCCACCCGACGTAAGTAAATTGTCTTCTTACGTGGAATCAGTGAGTACCGCATTAGACAACGAATACATGAATATGATATGAGAATCATAATTGATGATAGTTTCCCTAAAGTAAAAGGTGCACTTTGTTCTTTTGTCCAAATGAGCTTACTCGAATATGGTTTACGTAATAACTACTAAAGCTTTTGCTTTTTATATGTATATACTAAATGTATACGTCCTCTTCTATCAAAGATTTACCGTTCTCACAGCAAAAGTTGTTGCGATAGCAAAAATCTAGGCAGTGAAGTGCGTGACGATAAAATTGGAACCAATTTTTCTTCTAAATCGCAATAAGGCCTATATAGATGGTTCCGTGGAAATAAAATACCGGATTTACATACAAGATGTACGATTTACGACAGTAAACTATGTATAACACGGCTACTTACGAGCAACACGTCGCCCTATCGCTTTCCATCACAGATTTATGCCAACATAAAAAGTCGGGGAATGCATATTGTGCCTCGCGATGTAAAGGCCTGCAAATAGGCGAGAAGAGCGCGGCCTGCCCATACAGAGTAGATTGCTTATCGTAAAACTGTGGTCCAGTGATCTCCAATCTGTGTTTATGGCCCATAAATCTTAGCCCATTCAATAATCTATTGCTATTGATAATGTTATCAGGCGTTAATGCAGTTATAAAGTCTGTGATATCCCGTAATTGAGTGCTGGCTCGACCGCAAGGTCGTTGTTAATATTTTTTCAGGGGATTAACAAGGTTATCTTTGATAAATGGTAATGCGGCACGTTTAGAGTTTCCTCGGCTCGGACGGTGTTCCGTTACGGTTATTGGGATTTACATCAGCGCTGACTAACGCATTGTTTTTTTAATTGAAACGGTTAATTAGATTTCGAGGCACATGTGCATTAACAACTAGCTAACGCTAAACCTGTCAATAAAACGACGCACTGATGTGTTCTCTTATTAATTAAAATGTTTCTGTATAATATAAAATATATTTTTTACCTTCACATTATCAGTTTAAGGCAGCCAAAAATAATCAGCCAACAAACAGCCAAAAGCATTCAATCACTTGATAATATAAGGTCACTATTTCTATTAAATCAATCGCTGTTCGTTAGTCTCGAAAAACCTCGAGAAAGGCTGGGGCTGATTTAGCTGATTTTGGTTCTGAAATCTTTATTTCAGGGAAAGTTTAAACAGTGAGAAAATTCAGTCAGCTAATATCTAAATCACTTACTTCATCGTACAAGTGAAGTTTGTCCCCCTTATAAGCTGAATATTAGTACTAACTCTCAAAATCTCCCAGGTACGAATGGTTCGAAGATCTGAACCTGCGGTGGTACGCCCTGCCTGCCGTGTCGAGCATGAGATTCGATTGCGGAGGCATCGAGTTCACCGCTAACGCCTTTAACGGCTGGTACATGAGCACTGAGATCGGATGTAGAAACTTCTGCGATGCCAACCGCTTGAACATGCTTGAGGTAATCTTTCTCATATTTTATACTATTACATTTTATTCCATAGAAGAAGTAAAAGGCGAGTCAGCAAATAGGTTCAGGTATTCTTTAGGCGATAAGCTATTCACCTGTTACTACAATCTATTTTCAAATCTAGAAGGGGCTGCCGCTGTGAAACGTGGAATCGTCATTGCTTTTACTAATCGTATCGTTTGCTCTTTGGACTACAGGAGTGACGTTTATGTTTGTTTTCATACCCTCCTAAGGCCCAGCACCAAATTTTGATCGTTTGAATTTGATGCTTAGTGTCATTCATGTAAAATTCAAACTTATTTTGACATTAGTCCTATACATAGGACCATGGGCCTTAGGAGGATAATATGCCTGTACGATATTCCCTCAAATCTTTCAAATGACATTAATTTTTTTTTAGCAATATTCCGATTTAGAACAGTTTTATTTTTAACTTATAAGGTTCACTCAGTTTTATGGCAACGGTGTTTTTGTTTTACTATACAGTTGCAAATTCTCATACATTTTTTAACACTAAAAAGGTAAATCCTTAACGCTACTCATGAGATATAGCGAGTGGCTTTCTTTACTAAAAATATCTTTATATTTCAAAAGGACTCGCTGAAAGGACAATTTGTATTCTGAGAAAATAGTTCCCGCGAGAAATCAGAAAAGTTGCAGACAAAGAGTTGGTTAATTTGTACAATAGTAGATTACCGCAATCTGAATGCTAACTTTATCAAAAACATTAATTTAGTGACTGTTTTTATATACTTATACTGAGTCAAAGGACGAGACTAAAGTGCGTATCTGTAAACAAAATAATAGATGAGACCCTCAGAGCCATAAAATGTATTAAAATAGGCGTGGGATAAATGCTCGTTTGAACTCACAACAACAAGTCGGTCGCAACGTAAGAGAAACAGTACTTAATTATTTTATATTATTTTTAATAGAAGTTGGCAATTATTTAAATAAAGAAATCGGTGAAATAATTTCAACGCTAAGTGTAATCCAATGTTAGATAATCAAAAACTGACATTTACAGTTAACACCATTGCTAAGTCCAAACCCCAACTATCACCACCGCCCCACTACGTAGGCGAGTTTTAAATTCAACCAGCTGGCTTAGCCCGATAGGGCGCGAGTAAAGATACGCGTGAGATAGACTATATCTGTCACTGTCTAATTAGAGACGTCAGAAAGTGGCAGCTAGTCTATCCTGCGCGCAAAAAGACTCACGCATGTTGATGTACCAATAGAACTCAGCATAAAAACAACATTACAGTTCACTGCGCAAGCAAAGATTTATTCACATACTGACAGTTTCTATCTTCTACCAGAAAGTAGCTCAGAAAATGGGCTGTGACACGAGGACGCCAGTAACCCTCTGGAAGGACAAGGCCCTGGTGGAAGTGAACGTCGCCGTGCTCCACAGCTTTCAGCAACACAATGCTACCATCGTCGACCATCACACTGCCTCCGAGAGCTTCATCAAACATCTCGACAATGAGAACAGATTGCGGTAAGTCAAGATTTAGGTAAACCATTCAGTGCCATCAATGCACATGCGTTATTATTGCAGGTATGCGTTTTTGTGAATGTCACCGGAAAATAACACATTCCGTAAGTTTATAAATTTCCTAGGAAGTTTATAAACTTTCGTAAGATTCCAAACGGGAGACAAAAAATCTTTTCACGCCCACATTTTTGCAAAATTTAATATAATCTAACATAACTAAACCTAATCTGATCTAAACTAACATAATCTAACCTAACCTAACCTAACGTAAATTGATTATTTTACGAAAACGCGGCCGTAAAATAATATATTTTGCCTGTTTGCCTTACGAAAATTTATAAATTTCCTGAAATTTTTTAGGAAATTTATAAACTTACGGAATGTGTTATTTTCCGGTGACATGAACATTGTATAGTGCTGCTGTCAAAAATTCACAGGCATTTTGTACGCACAAGTGCGTTCAATACATCTAAAGTAGGTTTGACTCTGAGAGATGGCAGTGAGTGGGTTAAACAAGTTCGCAGACGAAACACAGCAACAGATGATAAGTTGTTTCAACTCTAACTAATTGAATTAGAACAGCTGTAAAATTTTCACAATTTATTCACATTACAGCTGTATTTAATAATTTAGAAGCTTCAGTAAACAAATATTTGGATGACAACGTACCCATTCCAATTTATTTGTAAAGATGACGCGACAAGTAAATGCTTAGTTTAAACAAAAACAGATAACACAACGGTAGCTGTTAAATCTTAACGGTTTCCTGACTCTTAATTTCCGTATATCCGCCTATTATGTAGGCCTCAGAATGGCCTTGTGAACAAAACACCAACCCATTAAATTCGGGCATGGTTCTATTTAATTGCAGCCATCTTAATACTTTAAAACCATAAAATTATCATCACCGCGGCCTTGCAGTCTTGTGAACTAAGAACACAATTGTAAACAAAATAATATTATGCACATGTTCACAGAAGGGCGTATAAACACAGTCGATTTATGTCGTGTGATCGTTCTAAGCAGACTATCTTATATCATTTTCGAATCCGGCTCCCACGAATCTTAGTAAACAGATTAATAAAAATCTTCACGTCTAAAATTTGCAGTAAGACTGGTTAGCAAATAATGTAGGTAATAAAAGTTAGCTATGTTTGCAGGAGCGCAGATTCATACATATTTAAACTTAAAACTATTGCCTACTTACAAAACAAAAAGCTTATGGCAAGTAACAACAACTTATCCGTGCATAATTTAATTCTAATGGCGTGGTTAAATGTTTAACCGGAAATGTTAACTAAACATTTACATCGTTTTGTACAAGTACACTATTTTAATACGAGACGAGATCAATTAATATTTCCTAGGTTCGCGTGTAAAACTTTTTTTTAATTAAAGTTAAATATTTAGGATTGAATATTTTAGGGATTTTATTTAATTTATAGACTGATTTTACTTTTTATCGCAACAGAGCATGTCTAAGCATAATAATTAATATTTTTCACAGTTCCGGCTGCCCTGCTGATTGGATATGGATCGTTCCACCGATGTCTTCGTCTATTACTCCAGTATTCCATCAAGAAATGGCACTGTATTATCTAAGACCTTCTTACGAATATCAGGTTCGTTACCGCCCCCTATCTTGTTACGTAGCTCATTGTCAAAACAAATCAGATAATTGACTTTCAAAAAACAAGACAAAGATTTCTGAATATTCATCATTTTCTATTGAAACGCAACTTGGTACTTATCTCATCCTTTCAACGTTAAACGTGACAACGCCTCTCCTATCACAATCATGTTAACAAAGAAACAAAAGACCTAACACTCAATATTAACCTCCATCTACGTAAATTAGGAGCCAGCCTGGAAGACTCATCAATGGCAGAAGTCGAAGCCAATCACCGGCAAAAGGCCGATAAACAGAAAGTTCCACTTCAAGCAGATAGCTCGAGCTGTCAAATTTACATCCAAACTGTTTGGTCGGGCGCTTTCCAAGAGGATTAAGGCAACGGTTTTGTACGCAACCGAAACTGGGAAATCTGAACAGTACGCCAAGGAACTAGGAGTCATATTCGGACACGCGTTCAATGCCCAGGTACTTCATTAGCTTGCTAACTAGATAAAGTACTAATGAAACCAGTGTCAGTGGTGGACATAAATTTAATCTGTTTTGTTTAAGGTTCATTGCATGGTAGACTATGACATAACATCGATAGAGCATGAAGCTCTTTTATTGGTTGTGACGTCGACTTTTGGGAACGGCGATCCCCCTGAAAATGGAGTTGTGAGTATTAAATTTACAAAATTTTCGCATATATTTTCTTGTTTTTTACAAAATTATTTGAATTGCTTTTATTATTTTAGGCTTTCGGAGACCATCTTTGTGAAATATTGTACGCGGACCAAGAAGAAACTGGGTAATATTAGTGTTCCGATGCTCGAAATAATTTATCAAATGCTGTTGTTATTTAGTATTCACGGATATCTTAAATGCTTGCTTAATTTCAGGACTCAAAATATGCCAACGCCTAAAGCATTTATTAAGGCAAACAGCCAAATAGAATTGCAAAAATTCAATGTTGGCAATCCTAAACAATTAAATAGACTGGAATCACTTAAAGGTAAATCGAGAATAATTTCACATTACAAGAAAAACACGTTAGTGTTGGACAACATTAAAGAATTATACTGTTAACTAAATTTTTATTTCAGGTAGTGCTACAGACACTGCTTCCATAGACAGCTTTGGCCCCCTGAGTAATGTTCGTTTTGCCGTATTCGCGCTGGGCTCGAGTGCGTATCCCAATTTTTGCAACTTCGGCAAATACGTGGATAAACTATTAGGAGACCTTGGTGGTGAAAGAATCCATGACGTAGCCACCGGCGATGAGATGTGTGGGCAAGATCAGGCGTTCAGAAAATGGGCTTCGAGTGTCTTTAACGTTAGTACTTACGTCACAGTTTTTATTCATGTAACACTGCCTATTCCGTGTACGAAAACTATCTCACATTCGATGTTTTGTAGGTTGCCTGTGAAACTTTCTGCTTAGACGATGATGAAACTCTGCAAGAAGCTAAAAGGGCTCTAGGAACAGTGACAATGAGCGAGGAAACTGTTCGTTTCACCCATCCAGAAACCAATGCACCCTCATTAACAGTTGCTTTGCAGTCAACTCTTAACAGGCAATTAGTGACCTGCGTTGTCAGAGCTAACAAGGACTTAGGTGATGATTCGGCAGAAAGATCGACCATCTTCATCGAAATGGAACCTAAGGTAACATTTAAACAAAATAAAAAGACCATCACAAAGATCCATTTTTCGAGAAATACAGAAATACAATTAAAAAAATGTTTTAGGATGAAATCAAGTACGATCCCGGAGACCACGTTGGAATAATCGCTTGTAACCGCAAAGAGCTTGTTGATGGCATATTAGCTCGGTTAAAAGATATTACGGACTACGATGAACCCCTGCAGTTGCAGCTAATGAAAGAAACCCATACATCGAGTGGTAAGATAAATAAATAAATAAAAAATAAACTACTATTATTTATGACAACGGCATAACTGAATTGTAATTTTCATTAGGGCCGGTAAAATCTTGGGAACCTCATGAAAGACTTCCAGTTGTGAGTGTTCGAGAATTATTCACAAGATTCCTGGACATCACGACGCCTCCAACGACGATACTTTTGCAATACTTAGCTACAACATGCGATAACGATGAAGAGAGAACACAACTCAATGTACTGGCATCTGTAAGTGTTCGAACAATATCAATAGAAGCAATATTACAGAAGTTGTACAACTTAAACAATATCATTACTTACCTGCAGGATCCGGGAGCATATGAAGATTGGCGTCACTTCCACTTCCCAACGTTGCCTGAAGTATTGCAACAGTTTCCTTCAGCAAGACCAAACGCGTCACTCTTGGCCGCTTTCTTATCGCCGTTGCAACCGAGATTCTATTCCATCTCATCGTCTCCTATCGCACATCCTAAAAGATTACATCTTACTGTTGCTGTTGTTACGTACCGAACCCAAGGTAAGAATTTTGATGGTATTTTGTCAAAATCACAAATCAGCGAATTAGCTGTACTTACTGTTTTTGTTTAATACTTAGAAGTACCTAGCACTGAAAGATTTTTTTTATAACAGAAGGAGAAGGTCCCATTCATTACGGCGTTTGCTCAAACTATCTAATGGACCGCAAACCTGGCGATGAAGTATACTTGTTCATTAGAAGGTATTTATAATGTCATTTTCTTTTCACATTATTCACCATTTAATCTATTTCAAACCATGCAATATCCGATTCAAATAGCGTTGGTAACATTTATGAAAAATGCCATCTCCGTGATGTACATTTTTAGGTTTTTCTATAGGTAATTTTGAACTTGTATTCTATTGCAGCGCTCCTAACTTCCATTTGCCCGAGGACTTGTCAGTACCTCTAATTCTGATCGGACCCGGTACCGGCATAGCTCCTTTCCGCGGCTTTTGGCATCATCGCAGAGCTCTACTGAACGCTCAAACCCGTCCAATAACTGGTCCCGTATGGCTGTTCTTTGGCTGCCGAACGAAGACCATGGACCTATATAGAGAAGAAAAGGAACAGGCGCTAAAGGAAAAGGTTTTGTCCAGAGTTTTTCTGGCGTTGTCAAGGGAAAAGAATATCCCGAAGGTACTGAAAAATGCAAATAATATATCTTTGATTGATTGTTGATCAAGGATCACTTAATGACTCAATAACTCATTGACTCTTTGTTTAATTTTAGATGTACGTTCAGGAGTTAGCTGAAAAAGAAGGATCAGAAATTCACGATTTAATCATAAATCGAGGAGCTCATTTCTACGTTTGTGGCGACTGCAAAATGGCTGAAGATGTTAACCAGAAACTAAAGGGCATCATTATGAAATACAGCAACATGAGCAAGGACCAAGTGCAGAACTTCATGTTGAAATTGAAGGTAATACATAAGTACTTAATAACAAAACAAAATATAAAAGGAATCCCCAACATCTTTACAGAATGGCTCCAGCACACTTGTTTGCACTAAACTAGCAAGGGTACGAAAGTTGCCGTTGTAATGTAGGTAGTATTTAACTTTGGATTATGAGAGTTCAGATTATTATAATAGACAAAAAGAAACTTGAAAATTTCGGATGACTAATGCTAAAACATGTCGGGTTTACTAATTAGTATTTTGATGCCTATGATCTTAATAGCACCAGACCTGCTGCAGTGTGAAAGAACTAAATTACTGAAAAGGGGGAATCACTTTAATAATTACAATATTTTAAAGACTTTTCGCTGATTATCGCGAACGTAATAAGGAGTAGGCAAGTTAAGTTTAATCAACACGCTACTAAATTATATGGCATCAAATGTATGGAATGTTCCAACTTCTACGCATAGTAGAAGTTAACTTTTCATCGCCGAGCAGCTCAAAATGTCGCTCACAACTACCAATTTTGTATTCCCACAAATAGATGCATTTTACCCTATTCATTTTTATATGAAGTCACAGTGGTGGGAAGGTTAAATAACTGTTACTCCCTTGCAGGAAGAGAACCGTTACCACGAAGACATCTTCGGCATAACCCTTCGCACGGCAGAGGTGCACAGCGCGTCGCGAGAGTCGGCGCGGCGGAATCGCGTCGCAGCGCAGCCCTGACGACGATCCTCACGCTACATTACGAAGCCGCTCATCTAGTCCGTAGGTTCGATAACATCTTTTAAAAAGCCACATTAAAGAGTAGAACGGGTTTAGACTTCATTTCGATGGACATGCCATGGATAAAATTGTTGGGTCTGAGTGGGGTGCAAAGCTTCTTTTAAAGTGAGAATTTAAGTCACGAATTTTTCGTGGATAGCTTGAAAGCTTTTTCCAGTGAATTGAATGGTTTCTTTATAATAATGCTTTAACTTGGCAATCTTGGACTATGTTATTACTTTTCGAGTGTACTAATTTCAGAAACAATACATAATATTAGAGTCTAGCTCTGGGTTAGGATTATTTTTAATTTAACAAAATGTTAAGACATAAACCAATTTGATCTCGACACATGGTGAATTTCTGTTCGACAATCCCACTCAAATTTCTATTTCGATTAAGAATTCCTGAAAAAAAAAACAACAAACTTTCCCAATGATTAAAACTCTAACTATGAGTCAAATTGTGTGAAGAAAGTTGTACCTACGTTCTACTCTTTATTAGGGGCTCTATCAGCTAATTAAATACTAAAAAATATAAACCAATGTAAATGTAACCGATTGACATGTCAATCAAAAAGTGACGGCACACAAGGCCCAACATAATTGTATTACCTACATCCCTAAAATTCATAAACGCCAAATTGTAACTAAAGTGTTTAAATCAATTTCCGTAAATAACTTAGTTTGTAATGGCAACGGGGTGGTGTATTCTTAAGACCTGCTTAACGCACTAAAGAGAATTTTTAAATCGGAATTCTTATTAATTAACAGGCAATGTACTTAATAATGATAAGTAAATAATGTTAAGTTTCTTTATCCTTATTACTTTCTAAAGCGAAATGTTTAATTTTAGCATAACAACAGCGATATTTTTTTATACTTTTTATTTTAAAGCAAAGTCAATTATTATAGCTTTGTCATGAATACTTTTAGAATTTCGAGCAAAATTTTCAATGATCTCTAAGCAAAATAGGTTGTGCGTAACAATGGTTTTAAAAATGCCACTGTAAATAATCCTAACTTGCATTCGAATTTACGTAATACGCCATTAAAATTGTTCCTTTGTTATGACGTGGATCAATTTTATTAATAACAGAAATAAAATATTTAATTTAAAATTGTAAAGCAGGGTGTTTGTAAATTAATAACGCACAATGCATTATTTTATATAATCTCTCAATATTTTGAATAGAATTAAATCGATGTTCAAAAAATGCTTCAAATTCAAATATCAACTCTATAACATTTACATTATTATGCAGTCGTATCAATATGATAACATCATGTTTCAAGGCAAACTTACTGTCCAAAACAAATAAAGCTTATATAATTGCATAGTAGGTATATTTGCGAAGTATAGAAATGTACTAGTATATTTTCATCACCTTTTCTCGTTAGATAGGTTAATACAACGATGCTTATATTTAAAATATGTTTTAGTAATTTAATTTTGTACAGAATTTAATAATTAAATTTAATAATTTATTAATACTTTGTAAATAAAAATAAATTTAAGTTTTATATTTTAATTAAATTACATTAAAAAATATAATTTTAGCTACGAGAGCTTAGTCGCATAGTAAACTAACAGCATTACCTATTCTATACTTATGACCTTATATCCTTGTGTAAATTAACATTGAAACAAGTATTTTATATCATAATTAAGAAAGTACCGTGTATGAATATTGAAATTGCATTCTAACATACATAATCAGATTAAATATTTGCGAATATATTTGTCTCCATTCTGTGGTATTCCAAAACGTTCTGTCCTTTAACGCTAGGTGTGAGTGTTGGATTTGTGATCTTATAAACTAGTCCTAAGAAATGTATTCATATTTTCTATTATTCATGTTACAAAAATTTAATATACAAATTATCTTTTCTGATAACTAATATTTCTATATAATAAATCCTAATTATATCTTAACATTGTCTTAACAGGATATTTACAACTTGCTGAGTTCATATCTTATAAAATTAATAAGGTGCACGGTTAAAATGATACGAGTAATGTTATTGTCTTTAATAAACCATATCACACAAAATGTTAAATATTATGCACTATTTCAACTACTAAAGACGACATGAACATGTAAAACTTGAGTACACAACTTGAATTTTAATGCATTTGTCTGTACTTAATTGGTCAAATAAAGTTCCTTCATATTCGAAAATATCAATATTGTTTTATTTCAAATTTATCCTTAGCCACATCGTAAGACAACCGCCAAAATCGAAAATATTTAGTGCCCGAAAAAGTCAGTTTCATGTCTCTTGTGAGTGACTTTACTTCGATACATATACCTAATGTTAATTCTGTATTTTGTCGATCATTATCTTAGTAAGTGCAAATTGTATTGTACAGCGTGTAACAGTACTACTCGGCGATGATTCATAGGAATTTAAGTACTATTCGGAATCAAACTTGGCACGATGTTAGAGAAAAGTTGCGCAGTTCTTTTTACAGGTAAAAACGATGCGAGAATTTACTCTCTCTCTCTCTCTCTCTCCCTCCCTCTCTCTAAAATTTATGCCGAATTGTATACTACTACCATGAATTATCGGCGACGGTTTCATAAACTTGCATATTAGGTTTTCACATTGGCTCAGGATTTACGCAATGCATACGAAGAATAAGTGACACCGCTAGTGCAAAATAAACGCGTTTAATTTAGGTAACTGCAACAGGCGTGAAATATGATTTCCCGGAAAATAATGACCACCACTGCAACTCGATCGAATGATGCAGAGGGAGACTGCGAACCACAAGCTCGTCATTGCACGTCATATCTTCGTATGTTACTTATTTAGCGTCTTCTTTTGTTTTAGGAACATGACTCGAGCGATTCACACCTACTACGAGTATGTCTGTATTTTACGATTACAACATACCTTGAAACTGTAGCGAAAATTAATGCATTATTCATAATTGATTGGCGCTTCACATTTCTTTTTAACCGACTTCAAAAAGGAGGAGGTTCTCAATTCGACCTAATTTTTTTTTTTTTTTTTTTTTTTTTTTTTTTTTT
>BHDV01021255.1:112804-129511 GCA_005406045.1 Adoxophyes honmai
AATACTTACTTTTTAATACCGAAAACTTTGACTGGAAGTACCGGCGGCCGTTGGTGTCGGCGAACTGTGAAATGTTTATGGGTGAGGGGAAATCAGTGTTGCCCCTTAAAAATAAAATCACCTACCGAATTCGTTCATAAACTACCGAAATAATGCAAGTGGCTCCTTCAAAACCTGGCTCTTTCATGGCACACCTCCCCTACATACTCATATAATATTTTGAATCACGCAGGCCTATGTTTCCAGATGGGGTAGGCAGAGTACATGAAATGAGACATAGACAACAAAAAAACAAAAAAAAAACAAGTTTTATAGGCACTTCAAGCATAGTTCTAGATTAAAAAATAGACGGAAAAAGTATAGTAGCGACAGGTTGCTAGCCTGTCACCAAGGGCATATCTAAACATATTTCCTTATTCGCCACAAGTTGAGTGAAGGCCCATTTTTCTGTTCCCTTGTGGCACCATGATTTATAATAGTTTTAAGGTTTTCAGTATTTCTGTATGGTGATGGATTGAAGACCTGAAAATAACCAGTTTTATTTCTTTTTTTTTATAAAATATGTCAAGCAGATAGATACAAAAAGTGTGATTTGAATATGGTTTTAAATTAGGTCATTTTTTTTGGCTTTATTCAATAAAATAATATGTCAGCCCGGGACATTTTTTCTTACAGTCTTATTTCATGTCTATTTAGAGAAGAACTTCAAACAGATTCCATAAAATATTTAAAAAAAGACCGAAACCAAAAATATTTTCCAAGTATTAGTTGATTCCACGTTGGGTCGCTGAACCAGCGCATTAAGTGAGTGTTTACACTGGGCTAAATTCGTTCCAATATTTTTTCTACGACATTTTAATTATTTACAAAATTTGGCGACGAGATAATACATATTGCACATGCTTCTAAAATTAGTTCAGTCCCCTTAGCACGACAGGGCGCGAGTAGAGATACGCGCGACATAGACTATACCTGTCACTGTCTAACTAGAGACGTCAGAAAGTGACAGGTAGACTATCCCGCGCGCGACGCGACTAGAGCGTGTTGCCGTGCTAAGCCTACAGTTACTTGCGCCACTATCCGATACAATAAGGCTGCATAAAATGTCTGATACGACTCTATGACTAGAGGCAGTACTTAGTGCAAGTAAAACATTTTTGAGCGCTCCTCCGTGACAGATATTATTAGTGGCTGTACTTCTCATGGCAAAGATACATTGATTAGAAATAGAAATAAAAGAATGTACAGTCGTTCCTTAAAATAAGTACAATGAATAGTCACAGTCATTTTCCTAAGAGCACCAATATTAATTCGATAAAACAAGAAAAATTGAGCCAAATTACTAGAATTTTGGAATACGTATTCTATTTTCAGATGTACCAGCAATTCGGTTAAGGGCCGTTCTCCAGCCGTACGATTTTTCGTGTTCTCAAGTTCAACTACCTGTGAAATCCAAATTTTAACAGATAACCTTATAAAAAAAATATCTTACGTAATTCACACTTTATTCTGCTCAGAATAAGTCTAACAATAGTATATTCTTATTATTAAATGCGCGAAACAAAAATCTAAAGTCAGAGGAGTCCACATTTTGGCCTTGTCCCACCTCCAAAATTTGTTAGTTGATGACATATACTTCGAAAACTAAACGCGGAAACTATAGGTTTTTGTTGTTCACAGCAAGCCAATTATATGATAAATGAAATCCTATTGCCTAAATAATTATTATTACGTTAGTTTATTTTTAAAACCATTTTTAAAAAGTGTCCCGAGTTTTGCGTCTTAACCTAATTTGGCCATAAAACGCACCGTACTGCTCAAACGCACACTCCGAGAGACATCGACGATACGTTCCTAGAAAGAGTCTATCACGCCGCGACGGCTAAATAGTGCGAACCTGTGACTTATTGTGTCGCTGCCAAATCACAAAGGAAAGAAAACAACACGATTTTTTTGTCACAGTTGAAAGTGATAACCGTTTTATTTTTTCTCGCTTGTTTTGTTGATATATTTAACTCGGATTATTTTGACATATTAAGCAGTGTTATAATTACTTACACAAAAAATATTGAGTTCTTATTATTAACAGTTTTGAAGTAATTAATTAAAAACTAAATTGCTCACGTGATTACCGCAACGGTGATTACCGTTATTTGAGTGATCTCCGTCGTTTTATAGACGTGGTTATCACTATATCAGTTATTTATTGAGTTATTACTGTAAAAAATAAGTTTTAAATAATGTTTCTCTTGATTATGAATATTACTCTGTGCAACACAAAAAAAATTTACACCTAATTCAAAAATAATAATTTCACGTATCTTTTTTCACATCAATGGCTATCATAAATTAAAATTATTATACTATTACTCAAGATGTTTATAATTCAAGGCTATAAAGAGTCTTGTGATATCAATCAAAAAACGTGATTTCATCCCATTATTTGTACTTTTGTGATTACCGTATTATATGAAAAAAGAAAATTTTATTATCTCGATAATTATAAGGTTTAAAGTGATGCCTCCTTTTGAAAAACGTTTGAGATGTGAAGCATTATTCGATTTATTCATAAAAACACAGATTAACATAAAATGAAATTATGCTACGGAGTGTCACGCAAAACTGCCTTGCTCGTGGAATGGCCCTTAAGGATCACTCAATTTTTGGACCAATCAATTTTTATTGTCTTTCCATAGTCACTATCATTAACGCACGATGCAGTCTGGTCAACTTGTATAACAATGAAAAAAGTGATGTCACTTGACTACAACATCAGAGTCAGGGATTTTTACACACTGACGGCAGTTTAGACTGCCATTAGTCCATTCATGATGACGTTAGAAGTTCAGGAGATGATAAAAAGTGACGCATTGCTCCAGCTATTTCGTTACAGCTATGAAATATACCTACGAGTACTGATAGTGGCATGAAACTGCATTAGCGTAATGAAAGGCCGTTATCGCGTTAACATTATCTTGATAGTGGACAGTATTAGCGTTCAATAGCTGTAGATTTAGCACAGCACACTCTAGTCGCCTCGCGGGATAGTCTACATGACATTTTCTGACGTCTCTTGTTAGACAGTGACAGGTATAGTTTATCTCGCGCTCATCTCTACTTGCACCTTGCTGTGTTAAGCCGGCTTATTGTATGCCAACACGCTTGATATGATAATACATGAAAGCTCATTGAAAGCTTAATGAAAAATACAGAAAATTCACACCTAAAATAAGGTTTTGACATTCGAAACTCGATTGAAGTCGTGAGTTATCTGTATTTTTCATAATGAGTGAGCCACGGTAGTTTATTGCTCAAAATTTCCTTGTCAATGTAAAGTTTAAAACGGACACAAAGATTCTACATATCGTTGATTTACTTTTTAGGATTCCGTGACCAAAAGGTAAAATCAAGACCCTATCTGAGACTTTACTGTAGTACATCCGTCCGTCCGTCTGTCGCGATCTCACGATCCGTGCTGGACATACTGTTGAAATTTTCCCAGATTATGTATTTCTATTGCCGCTATCAACAAATACTATATATTATTTACGGGGAGCTTTCATTCGACTTAATTTTTGGTTTTTGACTGGGTATCGTCTCATGTGCTCTCTCTATCCCATTTGGAAACACAGGCGTTATACAGGTGGAAAGTTTCAATGGGCCCTGGAGGGAAACTACTCTAAATCATTCAAAAAGTCAAGTCAAATTAAACACGATCTAGATTTTTAGTGCGATAGACAATAGCGGTGCAGTACTAGGCATTGTTAAAAAACATGTAATAAATATTCAATTTCATATCTCGTACTTATCTAAGTGTAAGACCAAATGTTTCTTAGACAAATTTTATCTTAAACATTAGTCCTACCGATTTGTATAATAAACAAGCATTTTTTTTTTATTTTTAGTTGGTTCGATTCCCGGTTGAGACATTTTTAAAAATCTTTTAATGCAGTTTTGTTTCTTTCTAAAAATGAAGGAATGTTTCCTTTCAGAAAAATGAGCTAACTAAAAGATTTAGAGTAGTTCCCCTCCAGGGCCCATTGATTCTTTCCACCCTATATAATATGTATTTTATGTTCTTATTACTCTTTTGAACACGCGTCAATATTCAATTTGTCATCAACCGCCGGGGATTATACCCCAGTTTCACAGCATTTCTAGGGAACTTTGAGGAGATAATGTTAATTTACCTGTTGAGGGAATCCTCTTTCGTCATTGCGGTCGTCAATAATAAGTTTGCTCTTTAATGACTGTCTCAAACAGGCTTTTTTCTTTACTAAGTTTCTAAGTCGATCATTTTGGGAGCATTTGGGTATGTGACGGCTATGTTCCCAAATGGGGAAGAAAGAGCACACGAAGCGTGACAGAAAAACCATGACTATTCCACGTTTTACAGCCACTTCGAGTATATTTTTTTGGTTTAAAAACACATGAAAGAAGTAATAAGAATAGCGACTGTTGCTAGCTTATCGTCTAATGCATTCCTAAACCTATTTCCTTAGTCGTCTCTTACGACACTCACGGAGGAGATGCAGAAGTGTTATTCTACGGCTACGAAACGTAAAATAGTCATGGTTTTGTCTTTGTAACGTTTCGTGTGCTCCCCCATTTGGAAATACAGCGTGATTTTTGTATGTATGTATGATGGTATTAGGTAAATACAAAAAGAAAACCTTTTATTAATATTCGCGTGTGGTGCCCCAGCAAAAACAATTACGATTAAAGTGATATTATCCATAGACGCTTCGATGCACTCCGGTGCGGACCACCAAGCGTTAATAAACGTAGACATTTATAAAAAATATGAACTTTAGCCACTAACTATGTATTGATAGTTACTGAAGAAGAAGAAATACTGAGAAATGGCAACGGAAGTAACGCGTTTAAAATTCATTACACAGAGTATATAGATGGTTAGAAATGGTTGAAAGAAAGAGTTCAAAAAGTGTATTCCACTAAAACAATTACAATGTGCATCATTCTTATACATTAAATTAGAAAAAAGCGTACAATTTCAATAAGCGTAGTGTAGTGTACTTTTAGACGATAGCGTTTCTGTTTTGAGCGCTCTGCTAAAAGTATGTATTCGGTAGTGCTTTTTCTACAGTACCTAAGCCTTAAAATATCATTTCTTGTCCATAAAGGTTTGGTCGGGAAAGATGTTTAGTAGATTAGATTAGATTAGACTTTAGTACGTAAGCTGCCTCGAATATTGTGTAGAGGTACCAATGTATCTAGACTATTGTAAAAGAGACGGCATACTTCAAAAGGTCCAATCCAAGGAAAGTTAACGCACTGAACTAACCTTGGATACAGGCAGGACAGGTGTAATATAATGCATGTTGCTATTCCTGGCCTCGAAAAAACGCAATTTACTGTAGCACTACATATAGGGTGCTGCTAAAATTAATTAGTTGTATATAGGTGACTTACGTCCCCTTGCTGACCATTTAATGCCAAAGTAGGTACATTAATTACAATATTTGACGAACGAAAATTCAACAGCATTATGTCGTTTTATAGTAACTTAATTATACTGCACTTTCTTCTGTTTTAAATGTACAGAAAATATTAACTTATTGGAAAACAAAAAGTAAATTAATATTGAAGGGAAAATAATGACTTACAATCCCCTAATTTAAACAGTTAATCATAAAAACAAATTGTACAAAAAAGTAGTTCCTTAATATTCCTTGGAATCAATGACAATATAACAAACCAAAATGAATAAGTAGGACAACTTAAATGCTCTTCTGGAAAATTGGCCAAAGTAACTATTCCGTTCTGACTTAGGCACGTTTCGCACGTGCTCGTAAAAAACAAATAAGACTTCTGCATAGCTAAGGTTAGAAATTAGAAACTGCATCCTTCATAATTTCAGCCACAAGACGTCCAATGCTGAACATAGGCCTCCCCTTTTGAAAATGAAGAAAAATCTCTGATATAATATAAATACAAATTATTTTATTTTATTTTTAGTATTTGTTGTTATAAAGCAGCAACAGAAATAATAATATTTTCTGTGAAAAAAATCAACAGCCTAACTAGCAGGGTTCGTAAGTTACAGACTGGTGGGTGATGGACGGACAGTAAAGTCTTAGTAATAGTGTCTCATTTTTACCCTTTGGTTACGTAACCGTTAAAAACGCTTAAAATACTAGTAGGAATCATGTCGCCATCGGGTCATCCTATATTTTCCAACAGAGCTATGCTAAAACCGCTCTCTTGAAGTTTAATCTCCTTAAACTCGTTCTCGTGAGCTATTTAAGCCTGAGAGACCACCGACATCGGCTACTGTTCTTTATTTTGAATGCTTTAAATATGTTTGTCTTCTGTACACTATAATAAATTAAATAACATTAATAAATTACTTGAAAATAGGTTAACACATACACGTACGCGTACGCGTGTAGAGATTTAGAATAATATCGCTTCACTTCTTCAACGGCTGTAGTAAGAGGTGACTAAGGAAATAAGTTATAGTATGTTTAAAAATAAACGGACATGTATTGTGTATGATAAAATTGAAGTACCAAATAACTCATTACGAAAGAAGTGAAAAATTCCTCGTACCCCTCAAATATTCTGAAGCGATTCTGCGGGCGTTTTCTATTTCAATCGGTATCACCCGCATTGGGCTCATTTTGTTTGACAGGCCTGCGATAACACTAAATTCCGATACTAAATAATATTTACAAAATCACGACTCTTCCTCTCTCGCTAATCTGCAGATTAGATAACGTTTCCAAACATGATCTTGGCCGTATTCCGGCAGAACTGCTACAAAACTGCAATGTTCTTTTTTCATCTTGCGCTTAAGTACAAAACAAAACTTTACAAATATGATAATAATTAAGTAATCGAAACAAACGGTATTACTTGTTAACCTCCCATTAGATAATTATTTACTTAACAGCTATAAAATTTCAGGTTATGCAGAATCCGTCCAAAAAGAAAAGCCAACATGTGAATTGTGTATTGTAAAACTTTTTTAGATTTCGCGTAAATAAGTAAACAGCGCAAAAATGTGTCTATTTTACAGCTCAGATTTATGTTACAATAGTGGAAGTTATTTTTGACAGCACTTTTTTGCCTCATTCAATGTCGTATCTTTCGCCAAATAGTGTTACTTTGACTACCAGCTAATTTAATTTCAAATTACCCCAGTTGATTCCACTAAGCATTAAAAAATATCTTAAAACATTACATAACTAATTTTCGACCGCGCTTCCTCCATGCTTTGAGCGTTGTACAAACCCATCACATTTAGGGTTCGCCGTACCATTCCCCAAGTAACGTCACTTCAACTTCAAGCTAATTTCATTTCAAATCGCCCCGGTTAATTCGAATAAGCGTCGAAACCGGTTGAAGTTCCAATGCAGCCCCAACGCTCCACTACGTAGCCGTGACGCGCTACTTGTTGATAGTTTTTGCGGTGCTTAGAACGCCTCCGTTGCCGAGACAACGTCCACTCAGTTCGGCTCCGGACCTAGGCCGGTATGCATATATACTATGCTCGAGCTGTACATCCCTCAGTTTGATCTGCAAACACGTGCGGACAGTGCCTCGGCAAATGTCAAAAATATTTAACTGCTGCAAGAAGGATCCGGAGGGGTCAGAAAAAAAAGTTCCCTTAGACGACGATCCCAATCCTTGCGAAGACTTAAGCACCAGCGAACCCTTGATGATGGAGCCGGTTAATGGGCATCACATCCCCGCGGTCTGCCCGTTTAGTGGTGTCAGTGCTCAGACGAACGGCAATGGCCATTCGAACAATGATGACGATAAGTTAGTGAAAAAATTGCGTGTGAATTTGCATCAGCCCATGAAGCTGATCAATTATCTGGATAAAGCCCAGACTAGCGATACTCTGCACACCCGCACCCAGGATTTCACAGTAGTGGTAAGTATTAATTATTAAGGTTAATTTTGTACAGATGCTTACGCGCACCATACCCGTGTAATTTGAATTTAACCATTTTTTTTTTAATTTTACGACATCTAAGATTTTTGTGTTCCTTTTTTGATTATTTTACATAGATTTCGAAATATTATCAACATTTATTTTAATCACTCGGGCGCCAACTATCGCTTGCTATAAAAACCGTTCAAATTAATAAAAAATCACTAACATTCATGCCTTAATTATACAATAGTATTGATTATCGCTTTACGTTATGATAAAATTTTACATCATTAAAATACAATTTTACTGTCCCGCTGGACTGATCCCTATCATCAATCAAGACAATGTAACTGTTCCACATACCGGTTCAAGCAGAGCAGTAGCGAAGCAATAAACCAATAACTATGCCATACTTTTAATTGGAGTCACCTATGCTGATCATTTGGTTTATGACAGCATCGTAAAATTATTTTTAGATGTGACGAAACAGTGCCGAAAATCCATAAAAAACGTCACAGTTACGGTCCATTAAATGGTGATGTAATGCAAATTGTTACACCTAATCATAATCACAATATAAATACATAGTTATTAGCATGCCAAATCTCGGAAGTTTTTGTTCAATGGGAGTGCTACATATTTATGAATAAACTCGTTACGAAAATGTAAAGCGGAAGGCATAGCGAGTACAGTAGCTTGTCCTTGATTATGGTATTTAATGAAGTACATACACAAATTCATACATAACCATGTCACCTATTTTTCTAAATGGGACAAACAGAGCACATGAAAAAAAATACAGGATACCTTAACCTATTTCCTTAGTTGCCTCTTGCGCAGATAAGGAGTGGTATTATTCTAAATCTCACACCACAGGGATAATTTAACATTTATTTGTATTCGGTCCGTCATTTCTATCATAAAACTAAAACACATCAATCCAAGAACATGGCCAAGGTTTTGGTGAAACACACGAAATACTAAAAAAAAGTAGTTGTATTAAGCAGGAAACAGCCTTGGCAAGCGAAAGGCCCGGCAACAATTTTATGCAAAATTTACCAAACTTGTAATCATTAATTTATTCATTCATAGACCTCTGTATCATTTTTTTGTACTTGATATTTGTGACTCTATGACACCGACAAAAGTGAATCGATTGAATAGCAGCCGAATTTTTCACTAAGCCCTTAAATAATTATTAATTAATGCTACTTAAACAGATATTAACCCTAGTAAATACTTACAGCACGCTTTGTTTCATTGTACATATACAAATAATAATTGTGTGCACTAACAACAAAAAATCAATGCCCAAAACGTAGAAATCAGTTAGATTTCCCTAATTTCGTAAACAAATGATTCAAGAAACGTTCCGATGAAACTATGCTAAGTGCTTGTTAAAATGTTACGACCAAATTATCGTAATTTTCCTCTGACGAACACACTCGTTTGCGATTTCCTTCATTTGCTATCCAACATCTTATTTTTTTTTTATAAAACATCAGATTGTACACAATCTTAGCATACAATAGATATTATGGACAACATTTAATTTCCTTTGAAATTACTTATAATAGGCCCACATTCACGAACATTTTCACACCTTTTTTAATGACGTTTTGTTTAACTTCATATTGCCTATACTTAACGAGAATTTCGTACACTGAACTAAATACGGAACATTTGCGATATTTATCAATGGTTTCGTAGTATTCCAGTCTATGATAACTTGAACAGATACACCATTCAAGATTGGTTAATCGATATCAATCAAAACAACACAATACCGAGTATCAAATTCAATTAAAAATGTACTGTTTAGTGGAAAAAAGATATAGAAAAACATCATACACATGGACACGCAAATTAACAATGAACTAATTTGCACGACTACATTTTTGTGATTTTTCCAATTATAACACAAATCGCTAGAAAAAAACTTCTCGTATTGACTCGATAAATACCTTGCGGCAACGTGTGAAACAATAAAAATCGCCGTCTAAGGCTAATGAAGCGTCTTGTAAAATACAAATGCTAATTAAACTAGTTGCACAATAGTTTTTAACCACTACCGTTTACTAATTTAACAAACATACATACATACATCACGCCTGTATTCCCAAATGAGGCAGGCAGAGCACACGAAACGCGTCATAGGCAAAACCATGACTATTTCAAGCTTCCTTGCAACTTCTAGCATATTTCTTTTAGGATTTTACTTAGAAAGTATAATATCACGTGACAGGTCGCTAGCCTGTCGCCTAAAATATACCCTAACCTATAACCTAAGTCACCTCTAACGATATCCACGGAAGAAATAGAGACGTGTATTCCCGATACTAAACGGCTAACTACCACTTAAGTACTTAATGACTTAAAGGTACAAGTTGATGCAAAAAAATCCGTCTTAATAAAAAGCAAGTAAGTAATAATTAAGTTAACCTTACAGAACTATGTTTTATAAAGGCGCTTCTTTAAACTAAAAAAGAAAATGACCGTTAAGTTACGGATCACGAAGTGAAAAGGCAAAAAGTTACTTGCTTTCGAGATATCGCGAGAGTCAGCCAGCCATCTGTAAACTATACTTAAGTCAGATTTCATTTTTGATTAAAAAGAAATGTTTATTTATGAGCAGAAATTGAAATAACATACAAATGCTAATATTCTCAAGCGACATTTTAATTTTGGCTTCACAATATTTTAAACTAAGTCTGCACTCAATTGAAACATGAAATACCTACAAAATATTTAACTACAACAAAAACGTTTTCAATTTCTTGTTTTTCACGCAATAGAAACATGTACGGAAAACTTTAGGGTTTAAAAACAGACGAAAGACAGGTTGCTAGCTTGTCACCTAAAGCAAACCGAAACCTAATGCCTTAAACGCCACTTAAATATCCACGGAAGGAATGGAGGCATTATTCGACACTTATGCCGTTATTGTTCGTTCCTATTTGTAATTCACCGTAGCTTTCTTTGTTCTATTCTAATCTACAAACTGTAACCTATAACCAAATTCCAGAACAAATACGTTTCATGTTATATTCTCTTCATAATTAGAACTCAAACCAGCGCCGGCTATCATAATAAAGTAAGAAAATTTAAACAAAGCTTGCATTTTGGCTTCATTATGTGGATCACAGATAATAACAGGGAAGGCTATAGTGACGGTTATTACATTAATGCAGAATTCACGTGCACAAAACCGATAAAGTCGCTTCTAAAAGAAAAGCCATTTAAAGCATTTCATTTACTTTTTATGAATTTTACGCAAAGTTTTTAGCTTTAGCTTAGAGTTAGTTCGGTTGAGGAAAGGAGTTTTAACAGGAACACAATACTTATCTACCCCTTCGCCATACTTGGAAAAATCCTTTCTTTGATCACCATGACTGTCTGTCTGATGAACTGTCTCCTGCATACTTTGTGTATCACGTTATTCACACCTGCCGCCTGCGCCTGTCTCGGTCCCCTTTCCCGTCATGCCCCCGCGCCCCTGTACCGCGCAGGCGAGGACTCAGTTACGCGCTTTGTCTATAGATAAAAGGAATGTAATAGTTATAGGTTGCGAGCTTCTTGCCTATTTGGTTGCCTGAAGCATACCTCAATCTTTATCCTTAGTCGCCTCTCGTAGGTATTGTGTTGGTCAACTAAAGCGTAATATTTATTGCTGTTAGCTCGGTACACACAGTACAAAGTTATAGATCTTTAGATAATATTGATACTACATTTTAATGAGTTAGTAGGTAATGTAGAATAACCTTCGGCTGCCATGTAGAGCAAATATTATGACATACACATTGATGATTTACACATACATACAATAAAAATACAGCAATAGCAAGCCTGTATTTACAAAAGGAATAAGCAGAGCGGACAAAACCTTTACTATAATACGTTTTTTACCACTTGTAGCATTAATTTACGTTTAAACATCGATAAGAGGTATAATAGTGACAAGTTGCTAGCCTGTCGCCTAAAGCATACGTATACCAATTTAGGGTAATCAGATGGTTAAACGTGATATTGCAGTGACAGGTTGCTAGCCCATCGCCCACAATACACTAACCCTTTCCCAGAGTCGACTCTTACGACACCCACGGGAAGAAAGGGGGAGGTGCTATTCTAACCCGGCACCACACGGGACATGCTAAACGTGGCACTGGATTTTTAAATTCATGTGCTCTGCCTACCCCTCTTGGGAATACAGGCGTGAGAATATGTATGTATGTATACCAATTTACTTAGTGGCCTCTTGCGGCATCCACGTAAGAAATGGAAAGGAGTTATTAAAAATATAAACACCTCCTGTTTGCTTAGCGTAGGTATGATTATTTAATTGATTCAAATTACATTAGCCGCACACCGGCTTTCATTATTTTTGCAACGGTCTTATGCTATAATTAAAAAAAAGTTCCTTCCTATTTTTAGTATAATAGGTATATAATTACTTCGTAAAACTTCTAAAATGTGAATGCGTAAGTAATTTTAAAGATTTGTAAATACAGGCTGTAGAAGTGACTTGGTTTTAAACTAGGTAAGTATGTCAATAATTATTATAACTGCCAGTTGCTCACGACTTTGTTTATCTTCTGCAATCTTTATAATTTTGGCAACCTCCTGGCTATCACCGACTGAGACTCGAATTACCTATAGGTGCACTAGTTTTTTTTTTTACTTACATAATACTCAAAACTCACTTTTTAACCTTGTAACAGTGAACGCCATTTGCAATGCTTGATAAAGGAACTCACTATTACGTTAATAGGCATGTACTGGATTAAAAATATAACATTCTAATTAGTCCGTTAGTTAGATTAGGCAAAAACATGGAAATCGTGTTTTTTGATTTATCAAACAATTAAACATCGACAAAGGTCAAAGGTATACCAAACTTTCAGAGTGTGACGTCACGCCTTGGTAAAAATTGTACCACGAAGTCACGTCACTTGAAACTTCACAGCACTGTATCGTCCTTATTTCTTGTTTGTCAAATAAATTGAAATTCATCATCCCAGCCTATATTCGTCCCACTGCAGGGCACAGGCCCCCTCTCTGTATGAGAGGGCTTGGGCTATAGTTCCCACGCGGGCCCAGTGCGAATTGGGAACTTCACACACAACATTGAATTGCTTCGTCGCTGTGTGCAGGTTTCCTTACGATGTTTTCCTTCACCGAATAGCTCGTGGTAAATATCAAATTCGATATCGCACATAAATTCCGAAAAATTAAGAGGTGCGAGCCCGGGGTTTGAACCCACGACCCTCTGCTTGAGAGGCCACAGGTCGAATCGCTGGGCTACCACGGCTATAAATGGAATTACGAGAGCAATATTTTTTAGTAGTCTTTCTAAAGGACTAAGGCCTGAAACAGTGCTCGACCGACGGTCAGCGCTGACCGTCGGTCGGCGTAGCAATATCTATGCAAGTCTTGAACGCGCACACAGCTACGCTGACGGTACGCGCGTAATCTGTATTCGATTTAGGCTAGAAATAGTGCTCGACCGACGGTCAGCGCTGACCGTCGGTCGAGCACTGTTTCAAGCCTAAATAGTATTTTTAGTCGACTACGTTCTCTGGTGGGTCAGATATCAATTAGTTTGACACACATTGTACGGAAAGTAGCTACAAGCTGTTAGACTAACGATCTGACTGAACAGAGATAGCGCACGTATTGAATGAAGAGGAGAACTCAACTGACGTTACGTGTACTTTTTGCTTTGTTTTATGCTAATCATAAATAGTTTCTATAACCTAAACACCAATTAAAATTAAGATGAAAAAAACGACCGTACCAGTGTTCACAAATAAGGTAAAGTCACCGGTCATGGACAATGAACCAGTAATGGATAATGACTCTTATTTACTACTCACTAAGGAAAAGTCATTTGTTT
Organism: Adoxophyes honmai; assembly: GCA_005406045.1. Classification (NCBI taxonomy): domain Eukaryota; kingdom Metazoa; phylum Arthropoda; class Insecta; order Lepidoptera; family Tortricidae; genus Adoxophyes; species Adoxophyes honmai. The sequence continues at coordinate 126,604 of BHDV01021255.1, forward strand.
TACAACAATCAATGCACAACTCTATGGTCTTTAAATTATGAATGAAGTGTCCATCACTGGTGCTTCTCAGCTTAAACCGTCCATAACTGGTGGCGTTACCTTACCCTAAACCAGGGGTTCCCAATCTTTTTCAGCTCGCGGCGCACCCACAAGTTTAGAATTCTGTCACGACGCCCTACCCAGTGTAACTATTTGAAAAAGATACAGAACAAATAGACTCAGATAGTGGTAGTATTTAGGTTGAGAGGAATAAAAATGAAAATATGTATGAGTAAAAATATGAAAATGGTTTCGCGGCGCCCCCGTATACCTTGTGCGGCGCCCCAGGGCGCCGCGGCGCACAGTTTGAGAACCCCTGCTCTAAACAAAACACTGCCTTCACACAAAAGCGCAGCGCTTGGTGAATACATTGATAAAAACACGTTTCTTGTTATGACAAATTTTACTTAATATTTAGTATTTGTTGTTAACACATAAATGTATCATAAAGTGTTAATTTTAACTACCGTATCCGTATCTGTTACGGTCCGTGAGATACAACCTGGTGACAGATGGACGGACAGCGAATTGCGAAACCTTAAAAATTAAGTACGCAATTACAATTTGCATTAAAGTAAAAGTCTTCTACAACGTTCCTGTCTATTTTTAGCAGTATCAAACCGTGATAGAGTAGAAAATTAACCACGTCCTTTATGTTAACGTGAATCCAAACAGAAACATAAAGGACTTTTTGCCACGGCAGAGTACGAGTATATTAATCTATAATTACGGTGAGGTGTGTCACGATGATAATGCGCAACCAGATTAAACATCCGCGTGTGCGCACAAAAACGTCAAAGCAATCTCACGGCTTTTATCAATCGCCTGCGCCGAACATCAAATGACTCGTGCTCGTCAAAAATATAATTAGGTCTAACGTATCAAACGAGTTTGACTGACGCGTCGGCCATTGTTTCGGGTATTTCGCTAATTATTTTCGTGGCCGTAGGTGTATCGGTGCCCGCATAGTGATACGTTTATTTTTAAATTGCTTTCCGATCTGATGGACCCATTGGAAAGTAAATTGGTGATAAAATTGTGGGTTTAATGTTGTTTTGTTATGTTTTTGTTGAGTTGATATAAATAGGTCATCTTGGAAAAATGAAAGTTGAGCGTATTATTTCTGTCAAGACTCCATGATGAAAATTTCCGCAACAATGATACCTCTAATGACATTTTTGAAATGTGCTTGAAAAACTGATTGAACTCTAAGTTGCAAATCGATGGTACTTATTGTCAACTAAATAGGTACACATAGAAATATCACGGATACGTTTTCTCGTCCTTGATTTCATATAAATGCGACCGGATCATTTTTATTGTATGGTATACGCGAGAAGCGGCTACGAAACCTGAACAAGTCATGGTTTTGTCCATATCATATTATGATGTTTCATGTGCTCCGTTAACCTCAGGAATATAGGGATGTATTGACCGTATGAATGCGACTAGAACACTAATAATCCCCGCTTATTTAAACACAAGCCAAACTGCAAGTTGATAGCCCTACCAGCCCAGGATGGTCACTAGGCGAGGCGTATCGAATCATATATTTTTGCTACTCTACCTACAAGTACACAGGTACGATTTGTACAATAGCTTGTTCCACCAATCCGTCCCGGTCCGTTCAATTAGCGTGGGAGACCAAGACCATGAGCTTAGTTTGCCTAAAACCGGATTCCACTTAACCCCAATTGTTTTAAGCCACTGTCACGGACGTGTGATACGACGCCTATCATGTGGGAACTGTGACAGATCAATGCGACAAAATGTTTAGTGGGTTGACTAACTACTGTGCCACAATAACTCTAGGCTGGAGTCGAAGAGTGTTTTAATGATGATGTCCTTTTTTCGGACTCCAATTGGAATTGTCTAATATAGTGTTTTGCAATAATTGTCGTAGCGACCCCCTCACATCCAGGTATAATTGGAACTTATTTTCTTTATTCTTTTTTTTCCCATACTCGAAACGCCTCGCGACCCCCTTGCCGAGGTTTTATAACCCCCAGGAAGTCACAAACCCCAGGTTGAAAAACACTGATCTAATACTTTACAATTATTTTGTTAATTAATACTTCCTATTTACCGTTGCATTAAAACTAATTGGATAACTCCTCTAAATGGGTCACAACCGTAAAAAAATATTGTTAATAGGTGTCCAAAACACGCCTTGTTGACGCATGTCTTTCCGTACACCTAATCACCCGTCGATTCACACAATACACCCTTCGTAAATATTAAAACCATAATTAAGTTACAATCACACAGATTATAAATGGGTGACTTCCACAATGTTCACTGAACAAAGACTACATAAATATGCAACAGGCGGATTTCATTCAGAAATCACGATTTCATTTCGCGGGGCACGATTGCGGGGAGCAGGCGAGAGAGTACTCCAGAAATTTGTTATCTGTTAATTGATATGTTGTGTTTGTAGAATACGCGTAGTATCTGAGCCATAGCGTAATAAAATGGACGCTATTTTGAACTTATAGCTACGTGAGACTCACTCATATTACTCACGTTTTAATATCGAGATTAGCTCGACATGGTTCAGGTCAATTCGTGGCCCATCATCTTCTGGAGCTACGCGCTACGGCGTCGGGCAGAGTGCGCATCAATTTACCACTGTGGCGGGTAGCTCCAGAATTTCAGATGATGGGTCACGTATTGACCCAAAATATGTCGAGCCAATCTCGATTTAAAAGCGAGAGTAGATCCATTTTGTTTTAATAAAATAAAAATAGATTATATTTTATAATAAGTATTATAGTAAAAAAAAACTGGCAACACTGCTACGAATGGCAGCTAATTTGAACCAGCTCGAATATTTTATTTTATTTTTATAATTCAAACCTAGTTTTAA
>BHDV01021255.1:134498-173247 GCA_005406045.1 Adoxophyes honmai
AGTTGAAATTCTCATGACACTGAAACTGCGCTCCGCTACGCCGCGCTGCGCTGCTCTTCTGGTGTGAATTGAGCCTAAGACTAATACAAACACAGTTGTGCACAAACTGACAAAAGTTTGTTGTGTTTAACGTGGCAAGTAAACAGTACAATGTTGTAAAGCTATTAGCAGCACTGTTTTACATTTGTGTCCAATTAAAGAGAAACGAAAACAATACATTCAAGTTCAGTCTTACCCACGACAAAGAGGCTCTGTCATCATGGCCCTAGAAGAGACGTATTATAAGTTGTGGCTGTGGTTATGTTGCAAAACAAGGCATTTTTTATCGGGTAAGGCAATATAATTCTACTAAAATTATACATACATACATACATAATATTCTCACGCCTGTATTCCCAAGAGGGGTAAGCAGAGCACATGAATTCAAAAATCCAGAGCCATGTTTAGCAATTTCAGGGTAACCAGATCGTTAAACGTGATATTGCAGTGACAGGTGGCTAGCCCATCGCCCACAATACACTAACCCTTTCCCAGAGTCGACTCTTACGACACCCACGGGAAGAAAGAGGGAGGTGCTACTAAAATTATAATATCACTAATAAATGAATCGATGTGATGTGGTGTCGGATTAGAATAACACGTCTCGTTGATCGTGAAGAGGTAACAAACGTACACGCACACACACAAACTTTCGCATTTGGCGCTGCGCAGACGACAGTGTTTTGTGCGATCGAGTCTGTGGAGCAATAAATTGTCTGAATGGCGCGCTGACATTTCCACGAAACTCTGAATGGAAATTCCTGGAAGCTGTCACCGCGCCATTCATACAATTTATTGCTCCACAGACTCGATCGCACAAAACACTGTCGTCTGCGCAGCGCCTTTATAATATACCTACCTAAAAATATAAGTGATATAAGTGTGATTGTTAATCTTTGTAGTAATTATTGACATTGACCAAGCATGCTATTCTAACAAGATAAATTACAATTAAAACGTGGTCATGAAGTCACGCCTAGGCGTACTGAGTGTTGTCTCAACAGGCTTAGTTTCAACGGAATAAGGTCCTTTACAAGTGTTAGTTAATCTGAAATCAGCACTACATATTTATTGTCAGTAGCTTTGAACTTGACATTCATTTGTAAATGTTATGGCTTTATTCTTCAATTTAAAAACAAATGAAGTGGCATTTGTTGACCGTGTATTGTATTTCAAACTAAACTCAGCGACGAACTCGACGTCGAGGTGGCAAAATTAGGTGTCATAATTTATGGAAAAATTTACAGCTATTCGTCGAGCTCGTCATAGAATTTAGTTACGTTAGGTTACGTTACGTTATTCTGGACTGAAATTTGCTAGGAAACCCATATGCAATAAAATATGTTTTTTGATAAACTAAAAAAATGTGTTTGATCCATTAACCAGCTCGGTGAAGGTCGTTGTATGGCAGGAACCTCCACTAGTACGGAATTCCCTAATATGTTAGCAGTTAAAATGTTTCTACATACTGCTTGAAACAAAGTAACCTAATTCAGTTTGTTCACCTTTGAGTCCGATACTTTCCTTAAATTTTTAGGGTTCCCTATCTGAAGTGTATAAACGAGACCATTTACTAAGATTCCACTGTTTGTCCGTCTTTCTGTACATCTGTCGTCACCAGGCTGTATCTCACGAAACTTGATGGCTGGACAGATGAAATTTTCGCAATTGGTTTATTATTAATATCGCCACAATAGCACTAAATATTAAAACAAGACAAAAATAGAAATTAATGTGGTTGTCATAGATGAAACGTGTTTTTCAAAGAGTTCAACGATCATGCAGCGCTTTTAAGTGAACTTGTATGAAGGGAATTATTTTTAATTTTATTTTTTGGCACTGAAACGGAACCTTTAGTCTGCGAGTCTGATTTGCATTTCGATTTTTTTTACGAACACATAAACATGCTTGATTTGCATAATAAGATAAAAGATATTATAACGAATTGCCGGTGCAATAATTTTCCCTAAAGATTGAACCCCATTTTTTCCTTAAGACGCAATCGCTCACGTCAGTACCTGTCACTATTGTTTTTCTTTGAACCTAAAGTTGTGCTAAGTGTGGCTATGAGGCGTAAAAAGGTCACGGTTTTCCCTATGTAACGTTTTGTGGGCTCTTTATGTGTCATTAAAAAATGCAGGCCTAATGCTATGTATTAAATTTAAGTCCAGAAACATCTGCGTAATATTTTGTGCTAACAAAGGCGCGGTGTGTCCTCTGTCCATTTATATTCAACTCATGCGCTTGTGATCTTTGGCGCTATCATAACAATCAAACATTTGCCCAACATTTTTGACGGAAATTATTACACGAAACCACCTATTACCGAACGTGGCCACAAATTGTATGGCCAACTGTTTAACAAGCCCATTCTGTGTTATCGACACTGGTACACGAGGAAGTGTAAGTATGTGAGTCATGGATACTCGTTCTGTCACGTTCGAATGTTTAAAAATGTATGGATTTTGCTTACATAATTTTATATAAAGCATATTTTGCGCTATTGACATTTTTGTTGTTATCGCATTATTTTGCACGTGGTCATTTTCAATCTTTAAAAGATTACCAATAAAAATATTTGTGCAAGATTTTCAAGTAGGGTAGAAAGATTTGTTACATAGACAAAAATACTCGTACGACTGTTTCACATACTGCAGCCACATTTAGCATTTTTCAAGAGTTGCCGATTGTAATATACTTTAACATATTTTCCTAAGTCATCTCTTACGAAATCTACGGATAAATGAAAAGGTTTAGATAAGGATTTATAATACTACTACTCGTGGTAAATAATTAATAATTATTCATTTCATTTATTCATTTCTCTCTGCATAAAAAAGCGTAAAAAACAAAAACAAATGTTTAGCGATTAGGCCCTGTCTCACTACATTTTGAGTTCTGTATTTATCTTCTTCTGTTTACTTACGTAACGTTAGATAATTTGCCTTCCTTTATCTAAAAGAAAGTAAACTTCTATGAAGTGCAAAGCGGCTAGCCGTCTTTTCGATATAGGACGGCAATACTGTGAAACAGTATGCACAATAGTGCTTACTTTGTTTCGGCCAAAGCATAAGGGCCAATTTGTTTCCCTTCATTAACGTAAGTAACGATGATAAAATACCTTTCGGCGCCATTTGACGGCCGTGAGAACTTCACGTGTTAATTTAATAACAAAGCCGGCTTGTCGGGCCAAACGTTCGAATTAAACGAACGAGTTTCCCGAACCCCTTGTTAGTGAGTTATTATTAATTTATTGCTACGTGGAATTTGCACGTGAGCGTCTAAATAACGCGCCGTAATGTTGTATTGTGATTTTTTCCCCTTGCCTTGACCCTGTGAAGTATCTCACAGCAAACAGCCTCATTGTTATCCGATACACGAATTTGTTCACGACCAGCTGACACAATCGAGGATTATTATTAGCATTGATTTGCAAACAAAACATATATTTCGTTTTGAATTGTTGACGATGTGGTTTATGGCATAACAGTCCCAAACACAACAAATGCTAATGCTATGCAAATTCCAATCAAAATTTGGGACATCAAAATGTTAATTGGGCCGAAGACGTTTTAATAGTGTGGGAACTCCCTTCTAGTCTGTTTTTAATTAGTTTTAGTTCACTTATAACAAGTTTATTAATTAAATGCATCTATTAAGTTACAATTTATAACTTCATCTTTATTCATCACACCATCTATTTATAATTATCAGTTAGTGTGTCGATTTTAAACCAAACATTAACGGGAAACTAATCATTTATGTTTACGAGTGATATATTGTTTACTGTAACATTTTTTAAGTACTTTTATAAACTTAGTTCACGTAATTAAGTTTTAAACTAACAATCATGTACAACATGGTTGTGAAAAAGACAGTCATATAAAATCGATTTATACCAGTTTTATTTATATGAATGGCATAACCAAGTCAAGAACACGACACGTTCAAAGTAACGGAGTTGTGACGTCACGGACGCTCGACCAATCACAGCCGGTTCCCAGACGGATGCGGGAAATACCTGCGCCCGCGACGACAGACAATGACTCTTTAATGACATCAAGATAAAAACACTGTGAAATTTCCTGAACCGGACTCGATTTTAAATTAGATCGATTAAAAGACGACAACCTTGGTAATTGCTAAAAGACAATGGCCGTTAGATAGCTAGGAAATGCCCGCATGGAAGTTTTGGCCTTCGAGGAACTAAGCTTTCTACGGAAGCCTTAGATTAGTTGTTGGAAATATGAGTATAACTGACGTCAAAAGCAAAAATGGAATCTTGAATCTTGATGGCTATAAAAGTGATGAAGGCGATAATGAAGATGATAGTGAGATCGATGCAGGGATGCCGGAGTATTTTTTGTTACTGAAACAGGTACTAAGTACAAACTACTATTAACGTTAAAGGTTGCATGTTGCAGAGTTACATGATGTCTACTGATCTGAGTATGATGTGAAAGCCTACGTCCGATTAGCTTTAGCCCTTGGACTAGTCTTGTCTCCACAACTTTGCAACTATTAACAAACTTTCACGTATTCTTTTCAAAGAAGTGTTAGACTCAAAATGACAAGCAAGAGTTTTGAATTTTTGATGTTAGATTAAATCAATTACATAAATAAGGAGATAAGCAAAGTTGTACACATTATCTACTGGAACACAAATCGTTCATTAATTTGCTGTGCAAGACGTTTAATTCGAATGATAATAATAAATCCAACTCAAGTTGATAAATATTGGGATTGAAAATCAGTTTCGTAAATCGCTTCTAATTGAACTACTAAACCATCACCTTGCAATTTATCAACGGATACGTAATTCTATATTTATTCGCGGTCCTCATAAAGTATGGTAATATATTTAATAGCTATATTAATCACCATATAACATAATCAACCGTCTTATCTCGTATACACACGGTGTGTTTGCTTCAATCGCACCACGAAAGGCTTTTAGAGGTATGTACACCCGATGGAGATAAAAAATAGCTGTATGACTATAGGGTTAATTTATGGGCTTGGTGCCAGGAAGTGGGGACGGTAATGTCACCATGACTTAAGCTTATTATCGACCATAGATAACAATTGGCTAATTAATGTTCATGTTTTTCCACTGAGCAGGAAAAGCTAGGAAAATTGCCTATTTACTAGGTCATGAAGCCGTATGCGTACGAGATTCTATAACTCCCTCCTGAATTGACACAACAATGACATTTTATGAATAATGGATGGATTAAGCTAATTTATAACAGAGGTAGCTTAAACTTAAGTTCAAAACACATGCCATCTAACGCCGTATTAAATACTGCCGTTCTACAAAAACTGGAATTGCTTGACAACAATAGTCCATCATTTTCACTTATATGGGCTTCATTCATGACTCTCGGAACTCACACGTTGGAAGATAATGCAACAATTCCAAGCAGGCTTAACACACCAACGCGCGCGAGACGACATGCGGGCGTGACAGACTACCTTTAATTTTCTTAGGTCTTTAGTTCGACATACATACATACATATTCTCACACCTGTATTCTCAAGAGGGGTAGGCAGAGCACATGAATTCAAAAATCCAGTGCCACGTTTAGCAATTTCAGGGTAACCAGATGGTTAAACGTGACATTGCAGTGACAGGTATAGTCTATCTCGCGCGTATCTTTACTCGAGTCTTACTGTGCTAAGCCTGTAGCTAATATTAGTTATGCTGTTGTAACGTCAGCATCAATATTATGCAAGAACCAGACTGCATAATTTTATTTACTTAAATGACGTCTTCTCACTAATGCGCCGGGTAGGAATGACCGGTCTTAACCTTTAAAGTGTTGCATTTGATTTTCCTGTTATTTAAATTACTGCAAATGTATTTTTTTATTCTAAAGCGCGCATCACTACAAAGAGTTTACTCGGCTGAGTTTGACCCGACTGTACCCAAGCGTCTAGTGTAATGAAAACGATGGTGAATTCGATAACGATTTCGTTTGCGAGTTATCACGGAATTGTATGGACCACGGCAGTTGTGTAGTGCCGGGTTAGAATAGCACCTCCCCCTTTCTTCCCGTGGGTGCCGTAAGAGTCGACTCTGGGAAAGGGTTGGTGTATTGTGGGCGTTGGGCTAGCAACCTGTCACCACAATATCACGTTTGACCATCTGGTTACCCTGAATTTGCTAAACGTGGCACTGGCTATTTTAATTCATGTGCTCTGCCTACCCCTCCTGGGAATACAGGCGTGAGAATATGTATGTATGTATGTACGGCAGTTGTGCAAACGTTTCGCTGGCGGCGCTGTCACAGTTTTCATACAATTTTGCGAAAACTCGCAAACGAAATCATTATCAAATTCATCATCGTTTACACTAGACGCTCAGAAAGAAAGACAACGTTTTCTTTATCGAAACGTTGTCCCATTCAATGACTATTTAGTTACCTATCATTTTAGTTTGGAGACAAAGGGCAACTATAATCGAGCTCTTCAATGGCCACGCTACATTAAAGCGATAAGATATTAAAACATGCGTGAAAATTACAAGTGCGAGTCGGACTCATGTTTGAAGGGTTCCGTACCAAAATAGTTTTATTTTATTTTTAGTATTTGTTGCTATAGCGACAATAGCAATCCATACTCTGTGAAAGTTTCAACAGTCTGACTAGCACGGTTCGTGAAATACAGCCTGGTGACAGACAGACAGCGAAGTTTCATTAATAGGGTCCCGTTTTCACCTAAAGTACGCAACACCTCGCAATTTCAGTGCAGCATGCAGAACCATCGAAAAACCCAAAGATTTTATTTTATGTTTTGATCACTTAATTAACAAAGAACAAGTAGTATTTGCGTTAAGTATCTTTAAATTAGCTTTTGCAGCTTAGGCCACTTACAATTAGATAGGTACTTTTAACTCAACTAGACTGCCCAAAAATTGCTGAAAATTTTATGATTACTGGTTATAAGAGTTAAAGATTTTGTAAACTTGCCAAATAGACCATTTACCTTTTTAGATCACATGCTACTTAGGCCTAAAATTGTTTAGAACACATGTCAGACCACTGATGTAATTCTTTAACGTACCAAACTAATATCAAAATTTGTTGTCATAGCTTAAAGCTGTGCTCTTCGGTAAGTAAAGGTACTGTTACGCATGCTCATTTCAAGCATGAAAGCATGCTTCTATTGAGCAGTTGCTGCTTAGTCGCATGTGTGTCGGAATCTTGCTCAAAATTAGCATGCTCATTTCGAGTTAGCTTGAAAATCGATAGCCATGCGATTTTTGAGCATGCTACCTGCGGCGCGGGCCGCGCAGGTTGAAGGGGGCGTGCTTTAAGCGCGTCCAAACAGCATTTGAGCCAGCTAATTCAGGAGCATACTTAAAACTAGCATGCCTATTGCTAGCAAATGTAAAATACTCATAAGCATGCTCGTATTGAGCATACCCAATAGCACGCCTTTAGCATGCTATTTTACAGCATGTGTAACAGTAGCTTTAAGGCGAGGTTCTACTAGATTTGTACCCCGCGCCCCTCTCGCGCAAAAGAAGGCGAAGGCGGGGTAGCGGGCGACGCGGCAGGTTGTCAATACGTTGGGCACGCGGTCAAGTTTTAGAATAAATATGAATTTAAAAAATAAACAACATCGATTGAAAACTATAATTTAGCAGATTCTCTGTAGTACTTAAAGACAAATATTTCCACATAAAAATTATGTAGAAATTAAAAAGAATAAAAACCAAATAATGGGTTTTAGTTTTCATTTTTGCCTGTGTTCGAGAATTTATATGATCAAGGAAAGTACATTCTATCGTGTAACCAATTAGCACGTTCCTTAGGCAATATCTTTACGTATAACATATATTTTTTTCAAGACTGTCATTTAGCAGAAAGTATGTAAAACATTAGATCTTGCAACCTTCCATTCCGTCTCCCTTGGAATACCTCGCCTTAACTTCGTTAGTACGTTAGATAATAGCACCGCTTCTGTAGAGGCCAAATGCAGCAAAAAACGAGCTAGACAGTCTTCCTGTCATTTTCTGACATGGCAGTGCAGTTGCGTTATGCACTAGATATACCTAACATTTTTTTCTGCAATTCATCAAAAAATTATAGTCTGGTAGATGATGGTGGCTTGTAACCATTGACACAATTTAATTGAACCAAATTACACCGAAGCCATTCTCACAACTAATGCAAATCGAACCACTGTACCACAATACTACAATACGCCGTATTATCGTATATATCGACCCATTGAAGGAGATGGAGGCTTGATTACACGCACACTGCCTTACTAAAACAAATAGACGTAACATCATAGGGTACTCGTTGCGCTTAAGACCTTTTGTAATAATAGGTTAGCATACCCCGTACAATGAAAGTACTTTGATCTTCCTGTCATCGGTAAGTAATTACAGCTAAAGCAAATGCATGAGGAAATTGTTTACCCTCTAAGAAATTAATTTGAGGTTTAGTAAATATGCTAGGTGGATAATCGATATGCTTAAGTGAGTGAAATAGGTTAAGTAACATAAAACAAATAGGGCAGGAGTACCGTTTGTGGCCACCTTAGCACCATTTTTGACCAGCTGACATTTTAAATAATTTACAAAAAAACACAATACTAAAACCATATTTTTATTACATTTCCATCAGTTCATTTGAAATTGAATCGAAATTTTAATGTTTTGTTAATATATATTTTGTTTTATTGTTTATTTAAACAAAAAATGGCCACAAAGGGGTCGGTGGCCACGACCGGGTCACCTGCCCTACATGTTTGGGGTATTTAAAAGGCTCAAAAATTATTATTGATAAAGTATCCGATTCTGTATCTCCATTGTTTTTTATTGTTCCATAAAAACTTTCTGCTGATAATAAAAAAAGACGCTTGATGTCATGTCCAAGGCAGCCTCTTGAATATAATTTTGAATAGAACTCTAATCAATATCGGTAAATTTTACACAGACACGTCTGACAGGCAAAAGCAAAACTTTTAAGTATAGTATGTTCTTAACAGCCTGTCACTTCAACTTCATTCACAAGTTGATCTATAGCTTCACGATATTGATGACTTGATGTCGAAAATACGTAATAAAACGGCAGTTCATAAATTTTTAAGTGTTTTCGAAGTATGTTTTTTCCGTCGGGAACTATCTGTTATAAACTTATAAATACATAAGTAAACAAATACTTATCGTAAATGGCCATGCAACTATTAAGTATACATACAATCACTGCTATATTCCCAAAACGGGATAGGCAAAGCACAGAAAATGTGTCATACTTATGAAACCATCTCAATTTTAGGTACGTTTCATAGCTCAATTATTTTTGGTACAACAACCGATGAAAGCTTTATACTAATAGTAGAGACAGGCTGCTAGCCTTTCCCCTAAAGCATACCTTAACCGATTTCCTTAGTCACCTCTTACACTTTGGAAGTAAACTTTCATAATTTACTCACTTTTTTTTCGAGATCAGCTCGACATGTATCAGGCCAATCCGTGATCCATCCGGAGCTATGCGCCACAGCAGCGGATAGACGCGCACATTTTATGTTAAAATGAGCCTACCGTGGTTCTAATCAAACCCTATTTTGCCACCAGGACTCACGATGCACCAACAACGTCTGCCACGGCAGCATCATAGACATCCCGGGGCGCGGCAACAACCCGCGCCCGGTGGACGAGGTGTACATCGAAGCAGAGAGGTTCCTGAGGGAGTACTACGCCTCCATACGCAGGTACTTACAACATACATACATACATACTCATACACATTTTCACGCCTGTATTCCCAATAGAGTGCAGGCAGAGCACATCAAAAATGGTTAAAGACTATTTCACGTTATGAAATCATATTTAGCATAATACAGGGTGATAAAGAAATCCGTAACGAAACTAATTCTTGATACCTATTCAGAATTACTAACACAAAACTGTCGCCTAAAACTTACTCCAAGCTATTTCCTTAGTAAGTAAGTAAATAAACACTTTATTGTACAAAAAAAAGAACAGGAAATACAAAAACTTTTTGATGCTCGATTTTTTGGAGTAATAAAAAATAATGCACATAAGTGGAGTTACGCGTTTCTTCCACTAACGGTATATACATATAAATAAGACAAAATAATATAATAAAATAGCGAAGTACAAAGGCGGACTCATCCCTTAAGGGATCTCTTACAGCCTACCTTTGAGAGGCAGAGAGTAAACTTTGTTATTGAGACCGACAAAAAGTCGCTTAGTTGACAACTTAGTCGCTTCTTACTGCATCAAAGGAAGAAATGGAAAGGTGCTATTCTAAGCCAGACACCGCACAGGGAAGGTACTTACAACTCTTACAAGTGGCGTTTAAAGTCTTATACCCGTGGCTTTGCTTTCTTTGAGGAAGTTTGACAGGTTTTTTTTTAATTTGTCGACGAGCAAAGGAAATAATCATTTAGAATTTACTAAAAACGAAGACCTTTAGTTAACTTCTAATTTTTTGAGTTTTGTTACTGTGACTTAGATAATTATGATGTCTTGCTGTCCATATATGTTAAGGATAAACTTAAAATGAATATTGTCGTTTGAAAACAACTATTGCTAGTAATAATCATAAATCACAATCTAGCAAATTATCACAACACAAAAACAATTACAACAATACATAATATATCCTCAGTCAAATAAACCGCCCCGCGTCATCCCTGGCGCAAAGGTGCCCAAAACGCTAGCCGCGTTACCGCGTTGAACTGCGATGGACAACCTTTGCAACAGGAATGACCCAGAGCGTGGGTCAAGACCCCTCTCACGGAGACGGCGCCCCACCTCCTTCAAAAAAGCCAATGCCTCCGCCCCCCAGCAACCTGTCGTCTCCACTGCAATAGGAACGAACAAGTAACTATCCAGACCCGAGTACTTCACCCGCTTCTTTAGAGCCGCTGTTTCCGCAGCGGCCCCCGCCGCCCTCGTGGTCCGGTCGAGGTGTGACGCGGCAAAAGTGCTGACGCACGTGGCGTCCCAAAGCAGGCACTTCCCCCTATGCCAGGGCACCAAAGTCAAACCGTCTGGTCTCTTCCCGTCAGCACGGCTTAAACCCGGAGGCTCCAAGACGCAAGGAATATTCGCCGAGACCAACGCCCTGCGAATTATGTCGTTCAGGGCATGATGGCGCGGGAATCTCCCCGCACAGCGACAACAACTCAAAGCGTGGTGACCGTTTCTCTCCACCTGAGAGCCACAAATGCATAAATGTGGTTCACAAACATCGCAGCCCAGGCGGAGCGCCACAGCCACCCGCAAAGAATCGTCATCGAGGAGGGTACTATTGCTTACTTTAAATTGTTTTGCATTAATTAGTAATCTCTAATTGTTTCCTTGTTTTAAGAGGGTACTTCCCGGTGAGTATTCATCCTGCAATAGCAATGTAATTGAGTATTTCAAGTTATTTGTTTGTTCAAGTAAATTATTTACTTAGTAACATTTTCCTCGTCTCTTAGTAAATACTACAATCGTATTCAAAATGTTATTTACCTGTTTTAATGAACTATTCACATTTTCCTTCAATTATTACCTATTCGTTAACTAGTTCATAGGCATAACAAGGGAATTTCAGTTTTTTTTTTTACTTGACTTATGTTGTGGAGTCTGGTTTTCAATAACACCTCACGTAAGTGTCGGCTAAGGCAACAGGACATACTTTAGGCGACAGGACAGCAATTGTCACTGTTTTATCGCAACTCAACCTAAAAAGTATGCTAGAAGTGGCTACGGAACGTGAAATAGTCATGGTTTTGTATATGGAACGTTTCGTTCACTCTGCCTAATCCATTTTGAAATACAGGCATGATATTGATCAGAAATGCGTTTTCTATACTTAATATTATAAAGAGGAAAGATTTGTTTGTATTTTTGTATGTTTGTAGTGAATAAGCTCAAAAAGTACTGGGCCGATTAAAAAAAAACACTATTAGAATGCTACATTCTTCCGAATTGACATAGGCTACGTTTCATTTTGAAAGAAAAAATAGAGATCCTTGGTAATCGTCAATAATGTAACCAAGGGTGTAAAAAAATCAGTTTAAAGTGTTATTTCTGTGTTGCCCGGAATTTAACGCGAGCGGAGCCACGGGAAAAAGCTAGTCGATTTCAATGACGTAAAAAACGCGTCACCAGTTTTTCATAAAAAACTATTTTTGTGTACCTACTACACCTATGTGTCAGTTTTGTTACCGTTAAACAGTGTTTGAAAAGTAACAAAATTGAGTTTGGGGCGCAATTCTTTCTGTATGTTAAATCGATTGTGCTTATTGATCCAGAGTAGATCCACGCAAAAATAAAAAATACTGAAGCACAAAACCAGGATTGTACGGTGTACGCTCAAAAGCTATTAAAAGAGAGCTGCTAAAGATAAAACATGAAGCAAAAAATACTCAAAACAAATTGCGTTAAACGTAGTGGAACGCTAGTTCGCTAATGGCACCAAGAAAACTTTTATAAAACATTTACCGAGACCATTCGGCGGCCATTTTGGATTTAAATTTCACGAACACAACTGATAATTTTCTTTAATGGGAAACATTAACCGCAACTTTTCCGGGCAAACATCGTTTACTATTTTGCACCTAGTTTTGTTAATTAAATGCCAAAACTCAGTATGCTATCTTAATCACCTTGTCAAATACATATAAAACACATTTCACTTTAACGTCCGTGTGGTGTCGGATTTAGAATTACACTTCTCCATTTTCTTCCACGGATGTCGTTAGAGGCTACTAAGGAAATAGGTTAAGACCAGGGCCCGTAACTTTCATGCCGTTGATACAAAAATGACGTCACGCTCCTTAAAGGGTGATCCCAAATAGTTTGTAAATTATTAATCATTAGCTGTCAAACATTTTAATCATGTACAAATGAATGGAATAAATCCGTGCCTGGCGGGAAGATGTTGATATGTTCAAAACAGTAATTTTACAGGGCGGCACTTTTAAAGTTTGAGCTTCCCTGGTAATTCGCCTTTTTTGTGAAATTTTGTTTTGAAACTTGATTTAGACATAAAATAATTCAATCTTTTGATTAATAATATCGAATTTAAAATATTCTTAATAGTTTTAAATATAATGGACTTATCAGTTTATGTACCAAGAGTTGTCAATTTATTCACCATTTTTGTATGGGAGCGCCCCTTGCATAACTACTTTATTTTAATACTAGCTTTTGCCCGCGGCTTCGCACGCGTTAAATACGGGCTAACAAAGAAGAGATTTCGGAATTATTAGTAGGAAGCGCCCGCCAGAATAGCCAGCAGATAGCAGATTTTTTCCTACTTTCTCGACACTTATCGTCATATTTTGGAAAATTCAAACAAAATCTATATAAATTGTAGCCTATGTGCTATTCTGATGTATAAGCTACATTACTGGAAAGTTTCATTAAAATCCATTCAGTAGTTTTTGCGTGAAGGAGTAACAAACATCCATCCATCCATACATCCATCCATCCATCCATACATTCATCCATCCATACTCACGAACTTTCACGTTTATAATATTAGTAAGATAATTACTTATGTTTATGGTAGATATGCAACTAAATAATCTGCGGATGCTTCAAGTTACCTGTTACCATTATTAAAATCGATCCAAAAACACAAACAAAAATCACTATTGTTGTATGAGAACCCCCAAAAATAATTATGTTATTTTAGTTTTAGTACTTGTTGTTAGTAATTATCAGTTTTCCTATATTGTATCCATTTTACGGGTTGCGATAGTCATCCTTTTTCCCGTTATGATTCTAAATACTCGAAAAAATCTTTAATCGTAATGGCAACAAATTTTAAATGCGCGAACTTTGCTTGTTCTCACATGTTGCACCCAATCATTTAAGTGATTAATTGTTGTCGTGTCTTCGTTTTTGCTTTTTGTATACTCCGTTTATTTTAAGTTTGAATTTTATCTGTCAAAATCTAATAAGTACATTTTTATGTAATCTCAAGGCATCGCCGCTAATACTGATACAATTTGTATTGAAAACATTATAACAAACAGTAAGGGCCACATACATTCAGAATTCCGTTCAGAAATCAGATATCTTTATTTCAATTTGAAAATTACATTATATTCGATTTTTCTAAACATAACAAATTCACAAAAAGATCGTCAAATAAGTAAATAATAGAAACAAATAAAATGAGTTTTTAAATGAAATGCCAAAATAATTAAAAAAAACCAATCATATAAAAATAAACGTAAAACAAAATGTCAAAATTATTTAATAAAAAAAGCAAAAAAAAAACTGCGAATGTCATTAAAGTCAGTAAGATGAATGCATGTAAATTGATAATAATAATGTCAAAATTAAAAACAAAAAATTCTAAATAAACATGTCATTATATCAATAGCTAATAATTACTCGAGAAACTCTTTTACCGGAATTTCGATTCGTCATAATGGAACGCTGTCAATCCATATAATATAAATCTATGGACCAGCCACATACAAACAGTAGTTTTCCATTCGAAATTAAATCTTATTCGGAATTCCGAATGATGGCCTATGCATTTTAAATCGCATATTCGTACCTAAACGAAACTGATTTGTGTGGTGTATTTACAAAATTCCGAATCGATTTATCAAATTGAAATTCCGAAACGGAATTCCGATTGTGTGTTGCTGCCCTAATAAGATGCTCTAGTAGATTGAATCGCAATATTTTTCGGTAATCATGATTTTAATGATATTATGGCAAACATAAAACGATTTTGAGACGTTTATAGCAATGCATTTTTTGACAACTGTGTTCAAAATAACCGAACTTATTGTGGCACAAATTGATAATTTGACATATAGACTAGTTATTTTCAGTACATAAATTAACAAGTATATTTATAAACAAATAGATTGAATTACATTTGTTGTTAATAAAATGACAACTTAATTTACTCAAATAGTGATTCAAACTTTCGTTGGCTATAAATTGATAACTCCATATATCAATTTCTAATTTTTAACAAGTAACAAGATAAATTGAGATGTCCAATTTGCACTTTCTTTGAGACATTGTACAGAAGTTGATAACAAGATATATGCGTTCATTTACGTATTAACTAGTGAATCGCTTATTTGATATCTCATCGTGTCAAGTTTTGTACATTGTTTAATGCCTCTATAAGTCTATTTGTCAACTAAATTTCGATTAATGCCATGCATTTTCATAAGTGAACAGAGGCTGTAACTCAAAAAATACTGAATAAAAACAGTTGTCAAATTTTTACATACAAATTCCTAGGCGTAGAAATCGAATAAGCGAATAAAAAAAAAATCATGTAAGTCGAGTTATCAACGTCTTCCCCCCAGGCAATAAGCCCGACAATGAAAAAGCAATTAAATAGCTACTTGATACGTGAAACGTAAATAAAACTATTTCATTTGTTTTATACATACATTTTATTAAATGGTATTGTTACCACATTTCACTAATTACGTAGAAAACAGAGTTCCTCTCTAACGTGAAGCACGCCATCCTTCTTGCATTAATTCCCATGCAAAGAAAATGTAAGTCATCTTTGCGTTCATACGTAATGCAATAATCATAAAAATCCTTTTGTGTTATAATCATATTTTTGTTTGTTATGTATGTCACAAAAATACAATTACAAAAACAAAAACATGATTAAAATGTTTGACAACTGATAATTAATAATTTACAATCAAACTTTAAGGAGCGTGACGTCAATTTGACGTCAACGGCATGAAAATTACGGGCCCTGGTTAAGACATATTTTAGGCGACAGGCTAGCAACTTATCACTTACCTACACCTGCCAACTCAAAACCCTTCGTGCGCGAGTCTGTCTCGCACTTGGCCATTTTTTTACAATGTGTTGTTATTACAGGGAAAATTCCGAAGCTCACATGACCCGACTGAAGGAAGTGAAAAATGATTTGGAGAAGAATGGCCGTTACGACCTGACTTATACTGAGCTGGTCTTCGGAACCAAGCTGGCTTGGCGCAACGCTACCCGGTGCATCGGAAGAATACAGTGGAAGAAACTACAGGTCAGTTTTGGAAGTACACTTATTCGTTACATACATACATCACCCCTTTGTTCCCACACGAAACGCTACAATGGTTTAAAACTATGTCCACTTCACGCTTAGCAGCCACCTTCAGCATTTTAGGCGTTCAATTAAGACGTACAATGGTGAGCGGTTGATCAGCTGTCACCTAAAATAAACCCTAACCGTAAGAAAGTATTCTTAGTCGCCTCTTAAGAAATCCCATCTTACTTATCACGGAAGAAATGAAGAGGTGTTATTCAAAACCTTAATTAGAGGTGTTATTTTGAGTGAATTTCACGGTAGTTTCATGTTCAATGTACACTATTCTATTCTTTATCAGCGTCATCGACATACTTACCCGCGCCTTTTTTTTGACGGAGTGTAAATGTATTACGCTTACTCCCGGACTCTAGCATACTTATTTACACTAACCTTGTGGGCTCGGGTTCAAGACCAGACCTCAGGGAATCAGAAATGGACCATTGCTTGCATTTTTGCTTGTCCATTCACAATCACGTTGTATAACCATCCTATCTCTACAAGCTAAAGAGACAGATAAAACAATTGAAATTACGCATCTTGCGATAAATCTTGGGTCATAATTAGACAGATTACTTCGCAACGGCTTAATTCAACAAATTATGAATCCAGACAACCCTCAGGTAGCAATGGGTTCCGTGGGAAACCCTTTACCGCGTCCACCCCGCAAATGATGGTTGATCCAACTGATATATGAAGCCGACATCTCATAACAGTATGGGGTTGAGAATCCCATCCTTGTGCCAATTATGGCCACCTAATTGCTTTTTATCTGTCGGGTTTAGAATAACACCTCTCCAAGTCTCCATTTCTTCCGTGGATGTCAAGAGGTGATCTATAGAAATTAGGCATATTTTAGTCTACTTTCTAACAACCTGTCGCTATTATACCTGTCAACTGAAAACCTTAAAAATATGCTAGAAGTGGGGAATGGATCATACTTCCATAGAACTAGATATGTGTATGGGTAACTGGAAATATACGTTTTTAAAGAGCGTTCATTATAAATTTTAACACAAATATGTTACGACTATTTTACATACATACAATCACGCCTGTATTCCCAAACGGGGTAGGAAGAGCACACGATACGTTACATAGACAACCCATGCCCATTTCACGCTCCGTGGCCAGTTTCAGCATAGTTAGGTTTAATAAACAGATGAAAGAGGTATAATAGTGACAGGTTGCCAGCCTGTCGCCTAAAATATACCTAAACCTATTTCCTTAGTCGCCTATTACGACATCCACGGAAGAAATGGAGAGGTGTTATTCTATCCCGACACCACACAGTTTACGACTATTTTAAATACGAATTAATCACGTATCATGTTCAAAAAAACGGCATAATCATTTTCGAAGTAATGAATGAAACGGAAGCGAAATTATCGACAAATACACGGTACATTAAAGCAATTACATTTAATTGTTCGGTGCCTGCATATCAAAATAAAAGCTTCATCATTAAACCTTTAACTGGAATATGTCAGTGTAATTAAAATTTTACGGGGAGAAATTTCTACGGGGAATGTGGATGGGTGCCGTGGGAGGGGAAGACCTAGACGTACGTTCCGTGACCAAATCGTGGACGTTTTAGAAACAGATCTGGTCAAGAGTTCCCGAAGCCGACGAGCATGTATGAAGAGATTAATGAATGTAGATGAAGCAAAAGAGGTATGTCAGGATCGTAGCGAGTGGAACAAAGTTGTCTCTGCCTACCCCTATGGGAAAAAAGCGTGACGTTATGTATGTATGTAATTGAAATCGCATATAGAGGTAGGTAGTTATTGAAATATTATTGAAGAAGCTTCGAAGCAATGTTGGGCATAAAAAAAAACAGAACATAACTATCATTATGCTATACTGTGTTTATTTTGATGAGAAACTTAACGGATAAAATTAGAATTTTTCTCTGAAATCCAAAGGTAAAAATGGAAATGATTAGTTCAATAGCACTTATTACTGTTTGTTATGTTTTTAATGTAAAAAGTATCAGAATCTGCCGTGATGCCTTGTGACTGCTTAAAAAATACGTTAGGTTTTGGTAGTTGACATTCAAATCTTAAAATAAACCCTCTAACATTTTTGATATTGACACAAAGTTCCTAATTTAGAAATGAAAATTAATCTAACTGACAGTTCCAATGTCATCGTATTTCAAGATTTCCCGATGGTAAAACTTTATGAACTTCATCTGTACTCGTAGGTACGGTTGACTGCAAAAGTAAATGGTCACTTTTTAAAGATACGGCTAAAGACTTTATTTTGCGTCTGCTTGCTTTTAAAACTTTGACTAAAAAATGTAATGTTACGCTTGACTGAAACATGGCTTTTGGGAAAAGCGATGTTATTCTCAAGCGTAATAAACTAAACTCGTCGCTGAGCTATCAATGTTTTCGTACAATAATGACTGCTAATCTTAATAAATCGACATCGAGCTCTTCATTGAGCCATATCACAAAATCTCGTCTTTGTACACCATAACGTATTTTTTGTAAGACAAAGTGCATTATCTTCACTTATGAATGGGTGAGTGGCGACGGTTTGTCATTAAATCCTCAAATTGTGAAGTTTTTTTTTGCCTCAATCGCAATATTTAACTCAAAAAGCGACTTGTACGTATAATGATATTTCTTTATGTTTACCGCAAAGAACACATGTAAAGTTTTAATTAGGATTATAAAACATCATCTGAGGACTAAAAAGTCCATAGTCATGTAGCGCTAGTTTAAAATTGAGCTTCAAGATTTTAGTCATAGAGCTGATGATTCCTCTCAATCGTTGAGGCAGTTGGGACCTTTGGTTTCTCATACGACGAAAGTTAAAGACCAGTGACAACTTATAACGAGACAGAGACGGGTGCCATTACTTACGTCTCGAGCAGCGCAAAATTTTAAGCATTTCGTATTGTGGCTCTCTTTGAGGTTACGAAACAGTTTTAACTTCAGCTAAAAATAAAAATGGGTAAAAATAACACAATTTTACTGTTCGAAATTTATTTTGAAATATAATACAGTAATTTGTCCAATGTTTGACAGCTTAGATTATCGACATCTTCCTATAGTAGTACTCTAATTCTTATCCCTGACGTAAAAAAGAGTCTCCAAAATAGGAGACGACAAAGTTTAACCAGGGTGGAAAATAGAGATTATTGGTACATCATTGGGCTTTAAGTCCTTTAAGTGAAATGTTATCACAGATAGTCGGATAAGTAGAAAAAACGGCCTGTCTGTAGGTAAGCGTTTCGTACGTATTCGGAGCTCCACACATTTCTCGCTTCGACGCTTCAGTCTCAATGCGATTAAATTCACGAAATTCCAAATTTAAAACAAATACATACATACAATCACGCCTGTACTCCCAAAGGGGGTAGGCAGAGCGCACAAAACGCTACATAGACAAAACGATGACTATTTCACGTTTGAAACAAATCACGCCTGTTATTCGGGAATGTTAAAACATCGTGAGGAAACCTACACACAGCGATGAAGTAATTCAACGTTGTGTGTGAAGTTCCCATTCCGCACTGGGCCCGCGTGGGAACTATCGCCCAAGCCCTCTCATACTGAGAGGAGGCCTGTGCCCTGCAGTGGAACGTAAATAAATAAAAATAAAACGAACGTAAATAAATAAAAATAAGTAAATAAATAAAAAAAAACGTATATAGGCTGATGATGATGATGATGATTCGGGAATGTAAAAATAACATCAAGAAATTAAATCTAGTATAAAAGCCAAATAATAATTAGTTCTACGACATGTCCGACACTCAGAAACCTTTTTCACGCAGCATATTCATGGTTTTAACTTAAAACGTTTAATGTGTCCATTTGGAAATACAGAGGCGATGTTTGTTTTTATTTTTAACCATAAATATGATAACAGAAACAATGTTTTTCTTCCTCAGGTCTTTGATTGCCGAGAAGTAACCACCCCGAAAGGAATGTTCGAAGCGCTTTGTACTCACATCAAATACGGGACAAATAAAGGAAATATTCGGTAAGACCTCTATTCATCGGATTCAATGTCAGCCCTCACAAATCACTTCAAACATCTAAGGACGCCGAACAGATCATGATAACACGGCGAAGTATCGAGATAAAAAAACCTGATACTGATATTGATCATATTTTTAGTCCCAGCGTTCTTACATCATCGTAATGGGATGTCGGAATGACTTGCATATTAGTGGTATTGGCTAGGGTTTAACCCAATAATTAAAACCTAAGTCCAAAGTTCATAGATTTCAAGGTCCCTTAGACCCTGATTGCTCATTCTATTGAAAAACTATTTACTTTTTGCGTGCCTAGTAATGCCTTGATCACACGTAGGTACCGAGTAGAGTGGCGAGAGAGTGTTCTCGGCCGAGTACTCGGTTCGTGTGTTCTATGAAAGCAGTAGTACACACGAACCGAGTACTCGGCCGAGAACACTCTCTCGCCACTCTACTCGGTACGTGTGATCAAGGCATAAGTTACAACAAAAATAGAATGCAGAATATTTAGCAGGATCAATTAAAAACATTTTTTAAGTTTCGTGTGTTCTGTTTTTGTTTCGCACAAAAATAATAATTATCACGTCTGTCCGAGAACAATCATTCAACATAAGTTATTAATTGTGTTTTTGACTAAAAAAATAGTGCCTCTTAAAAATATTATACATAACTGCATAACTTAGTACACTCAACGTCAAAAATAGGTGATCTCTTACGTAGCATATCATTTGCTTCTAAAGTCTGAGATCGAATTAGAGATCAAAAATGTAAACAAACGTGTTGCCATTGCTTTATTGTTATGAATCAATAAACTAAAAGTAGTTAAAAAATAATAGAATTAGTACAAATATATCAATTAGTAACAAAAAAGGTTGACTACATCTGGAATGTCACGTTGATATTGACAGTTGTTTGTTTACATTTTTGATCTCTAATTCGATCTCACACTATACTCGTCGAGTATACCTACTTATAGATTGTCGAGACGGTATAAATGAATTATTTATTACGTAAGACTACCCTGTATGTGATAAAAATATCTCCTCTACTTGCAAATTTTGAAATTTCGCAGCCTCGCTTAAAATTTCCCTTATGTCTTTTTTTATCGTCAATTTGTCAATCTTTGCTAGGGGGGTGGTGATTGATAATTTTACTGTCTTAAATGACCCTCTCCCTGAGATGGACAACGCTACCCCCTCTGAGGTGTGAAACCCTCCCCCCTTTGTATGCAAGCTGGATCCACCTTTAACAGCGGGAAACTTACACAATAGGCGTGCCGATGTAAATTCATAAGTCCTGCAACTTTTTCATTCTTTCGAAGCGATCATTGATTGCGACCAACTTATTTTACTCTCGCCTACCTTGAAAGGCATATATTATCACCCCGGAGTCACTTGGAGTTTTAGCTACATATTACATTTATTCTTCTTATAGACCCAATCTATTTTTTTTTAAACATACTAGATAATATTATGCTCCAAGGTGCATTTTGACAGTAATTAGATTAGGTAACTTGATCAGAGACCACTTTTTTGAGACGTCGTTAGCAATACATTTTTACTACAAACCTATTTTTTTGGTAAAGTAATCTAATAATCTTCAAAGCCATGCCATTCGTTTATTTATTTTAATTCTTACAAGTAAATATTTTTCTACTTATATAATTAATTTTGATCAGAATCAAAGATATTACCTATATTAACTGATATTATGATCAATTTCTTTCATTTGTTTTTTAGGGTTCCGTACCTCAAAAGGAAAAAACGGAACCCTTATAGGATCACTTTGTTGTCCGTCTGTCCGTCCGTCCGTCTGTCAAGACCCTTTTTCTCAGGAACGCGTGGAGGTATGAAGCTGAAATTTATATCAATTACTCAGGTCTACTGTCCCTTGAAGCTGTGAAAAAATCAAACTTCTAAGCCAACGCAATCAAAAGATACAGCCGTTTATGCCGCAAATTTTCGACACTTGCAAGGGAATCAAAACCTACAGGGTGCTTCCCGTAAACTCAGAATCTTGAAATTTGGTACGAAGCAACGTCTTATAGCATAAATAAAGGAAAAATTACGAAAACCATAAATTTTTAGTTACATCACATAATATATATATTTTTAATAATTTTAAACTTACTACCCATTTCCTCATAAACGCGTAGAGGTATTAAATTGAAATTCATACCAAATACTCAAGTCTATAATACCTTTAAGCTGTAACAAAATCAAACTTCTATGTCAACGCAATCAAAAGAAACAGCAATTTAAGCTGCATATTTTGAAACTCGCAAGTACTCGCAAGGGAATCAAAACCTAAAGGGTACTTCCAGTCGACCTAGAATCTTGAAATTTGGCATGAAGCAACGTTTTATAGCACACATAAAGGAAAAATTCCGAAAACCTTAAATTTTTAGTTACATTACAAAATATATATTTTTTAATAAATATAAACTTATTACTTTTTTCCTCATGAACGCGTAGAGCTATCTATAATAAAAATACCATAGTTATGACTCGATTGTCGTAATGAACGAACTTTGTAAACCTTCCAGATTTGTACGGAACCCTCGGTGCGCGAGTCCGACTCGCACTTGGCCGGTTTTTTATTTTAGATATGCTGTTTCAGACAGACAAACACAACATTGACCCTTTTCTCCCTACTTAGCAACATAAAACAATACAATGTGATTACAAAATAAACTATACAGATATACAAATAGAAATAGGTCAATATAAACTAATTTAAATTTAGTGGCGACAGCAAAAAAAAGTTTAGTTTTTCCATTATTTTTAATCCAAATGTTTTATTATTTTTCTACAGCTCAGCAATCACGGTGTTCCCCCAACGTACAGACGGCAAACACGACTACAGGATATGGAACGCGCAGCTGATCAGCTATGCTGGGTACAAGCAGCCCGACGGCACCATTCTGGGTGACCCGAACTATGTCGAATTCACGGAGGTGAGGCCTAATTAACAGAACGTCTAGTGTATTGAAAACGATCATGAATTCGGTAACGATTTCGTTTGCGAATTAACGCGGAATTGTATGGAGATATGTCGACCGCGGCAGTTGTGCAAACGTTCCGCTGGCGGAGTCACCTCAGAGCGTCTAGTGCGTTCAAACCGACGGTGCAGTCGTTAACGAATTCGGTTGCGAGTTATCGCGGAATTGTATGGAGACATTTCGACCGCGGCAGTTGTGCAAACGTTCCGCTGGCGGCGCCGCCTCAGTTTCCATTCAATTATGCGATAACCCGAAAACGAAATCGTCATCGACTGCTTTATCGTTTTGAACACACTAGACGTAGAGATCCATGAGTTGGAAGATTTCGGAAATTGGGTATCGGTTTTTGGTAGGTTTGGCTTTAAACTCGTATTGGAAGAGTGGAGTCAAGACAGATAAATAAATAAATCGTTTAACTAATTTCTGACAAATTGTATCGCGCTTATACTGTCAAAGTAATGAACGTTGAATTTGAACTATCCCAATTTAACCTAAATGCCTACTGGCTTAAAATACCATAAAACACTGTCTGTTTAAAAAATGACGTGTTCAAAATTATATAAGTGCATACACATAAGTAATTTTTTTTCTGCAATATGTTATGTGTATCTTTATCACAAAAAGCCATTCCTTTGCCAGTTTTTTGTAATAAACAATAATGCAAGAACTCGCGTGTTCCGTCTACTGCTGTTAGTCCTCTAAACTTCTTGTTAGGACAGGGATACTTTGTCTCATTTGTCTGGAGTGACACTTTGTGTCTTCTAGTTTTATTGCACGCTCATTAATGTGACTAAATATCTTCTGCTTTGGAGCAGAATAAAAAAAATCTGTTTTTCATCTCATTATTTGTCCTAGATCTGCGTAAGACTCGGATGGAACCCGCCGCGCACTAAGTGGGATATACTGCCGCTGGTGCTGCAAGCCGATGGGAAAGCACCTGAATTCTTCGAGTTACCCAATGACATCGTTATGCGAGTTAAATTCGAGCACCCCAAGTAAGTATTGACTAATGCACTCAACTAGCCATCCCGTCTGCATATAATTTTATATTGTAAAGTATGAATAATCCGAGATAAAAAGTAGCCAATGCGTTAATCAAGGGTGTTAGTTTCTGCATACTAAAAATGTAACAAATTTACACACATATACATAAATACACACATTTATAATATTAGTGTAATATTTACGAGCTGTGAAATAGATCTAATGCTGTTATTAATTTTATTTTTATAAATTTCCCTTCTTTTAACACGTGTTTAAAAAGAGTACGAAACAGAGTTTAGCTCGACATGTTGAGGGTTAGTCCGTCCGTAGCCTTTTCACCAGGATTCGCTGTGGCTGCTGCCAAACGAGCAATGCGCTCGTGCTTGTGCTCGAAGAAACTGGCTACATAATATCGGCACACGACTACCATTGTTACAATTGTCATTTATATAATTGTCAAATGTAGGGTAGCACACAACACTAACATCACTTCAACATGTCGAGATAAACTCGATTTAAAACGTGAGTTATCCATATTTTTCAGTATAAGTGAGTCTCATGGTAGTTTACGTAAAATTTCTTAAGCAACATGCGTGATTATTACCGATATTGTCGAAATAAAACGATCACGTAACACTTCATTCATGACAATAAAACTCGATACTATATGTTGTTGATGATTGTACTATTTTATCGTATTGAGTAGGGAGATACGGCCATATAGATACGAGCACTCCGTGACTAATAATACTTAATTATGTGTTTTATACGCTATCAATAGTGGCATCAATGAAAAACGTCATTCTTTTATGGATATGGCTATTACTATAACTCTATGACGTGTCGTGTCCCACGCAGGAACTGTAACTTCTCTATATCGAGTAGAAAGCGTCAATGAAGTATTTTACTGGCTGATTTTTGTGACAAAACTGGGGCTTAGAAGAATGTGAGTCGGCAGTAGTTTTGGCTACATGTCGAAACAGTTCGTTGTAGTTCGTTACTGTGGTAAAAGTTCTAGGTCATTAAAACTTTACTCATTTAAATAGTCAATAATATATAACGAAGGCAAAATCTAGACTTTCATACCTAATATGGAACTTAAAATTATATGGAGAAAAGATAAAAAATACTCCTCAATAGTTGAAAGTAGGTTACTTACTAACTGCACCACAAAATCGGGAGCTTGTACCGCAAATGGCAACACCAGATTGAATCAAATTTCGAAGTGACGTTACCCCAGGAATGACTGCACATAACGTTGTAAAGGGAACATTCCCGACTCTCCCGCAACGTAGATTGGTAAAGCGCAATGCAACCTGTAGGTAACCACATTTAATGTTCTATTACTGAGTTGCCAGTATTCAGCACTTAATTTCTGTGTATACCTATTACATATTTATAATATATACGAACGGAACAACACGTCTGTATTCGCAAATGTAAGGCAGAGCACCCTAAACGTAACATGGACAAAACCATAACTATTTCACGTTTCTTAACCACTTTTAGTATACTTTTGGGTTCTAAGTTAGATAGGTAGTAACCTTATGGTCGATTTATGTAAACCAGAATCAAATTCAGCATGAGAACAAATCATACTTATCCGCTATTTTCTTCCAAATTTTTTTTTCTGGTTTTGTTGAATTTAGTTACAAAAATAAAAAAAAATATGTAGATAATCGAGTAGAGTTTTGTGTGAGGTCGGTTAAAAAGAGTGTATACCCTGTATTCCCAAACGGAGTAGGTAGAGCAAACCAAATGCTACATAGACAAAAGGATGACTATTTCACGTTTTGTGAACACTTCTAGCATTATATTTAAGAAAAAGAGTGTACCTGTGCATTTTTTCACTATTCGCATATATGTTTGTGACTGATTATATATAGTCTGAGATCGAATTAGAGATCAAAAATGTGAACAAACAACTGTCAATATCAAAGCCTTTAAAGCCAATAAAAAACCTTTTTTGTTACTAATTGATAGAATTGATATAATTGTATTAATTTTTAACTACTTTTAGTTTTTTGATTCATAACAATAAAGCAATGGCAACACGTTTGTTCACATTTTTGATCTCTAATTCGATCTCAGACACGTCGTAAAGTAGTAAGCTTAGCCAAGTTTTAACAAAATTGTACCAAAAGTTTTCGACTTATCGAAGCTTGAAATGAAAACTAGAATATTGGGATATTTCAACTTTTTCAAGTTGGTTAGTTTATAATCCAACGAACGTTATAGCTGAAAAAGAAAGTTGCTATAGCTTTGAATTTACGATCGCATAAAATTTAAGGTACCCTACGTGAGACGTAGGGTGTCGAGATAGTTTCTTACGTCATCCCAAAGATAACTAGTGTCCTAAGGTGTATTGATGTCAGTGGACTGGTTTCCGAATTGAATCACGTTTTCATTTCTGCGATGTTTCAGCTTTTCATTTTAGTTCGTTCACATCGCTTAGACAATAAAAAATGTCATAGTTTTACAATTCACAAAAAGGGCAACCAACTTTTTGACACAATGATCTGTATACTTATTTATTCTGTGTATCTGGACTATTTCACAAAAAGTTTTCGTTTTTTTTTTTATTTAAATGAAAACTGGTTTTTTATACCTCAGAACATGGGTGCTTTCTCTTGAAATTGAATTAAAATTGTCCCCAATGATTCGTAAAAATTTTGAAATTCCACGACATTATTGCCACTAAGTTGCCAAAAGTAAAAGTTGAGACAACTTTTTTTTACCATCGGTATCGTTTGTGCTTTTAATTCTGAGCAGGAAACACCATTTCTTTCTCAAAATGGAGAGAAAAAAAAGGATATGTACAAGTCTAGAGTTTTCCGTGCTGTGTCCATTTGGGAATTTTGGCGTGATATGTGTATAGTTTAAAATGTTGTGTCATCGTTTTCAGATACGACTGGTTTAAAGAGTTAGGGCTGCAATGGTACGCCCTGCCGGCTGTCGCCAACATGAGCATGGACTGCGGAGGCCTCGAGTTCACCGCCACGGCCTTCAACGGGTGGTACATGGCGACAGAGATCGCTTGCCGCAACCTTTGCGATGCCAGCCGCCTGAACATGATAGGAGTGAGTAAAAATGTTGCCTTGGTCACTGTTACCCACTATTTTCAAAATTAATACAGAGTTGGACATATCCTGTGTGGTGTCGGGTCTAGAATAGCACCTCTCCATTTCTTCCCTGGATGTCATAAGAGGCGACTAAGGAAATGGGTTTAGGTATCCTTCAGGCGACAGGCTAGCAACCTGTCACTATTATACTACCTCTTACATCTGTTTTCAAACCCATAATGATGCTCGAAGAAGCGTGAAATAGTCATTATTATGATTATGTCTATTTCACGTTCCGTGTGCTGTGCCTATGCCATTTGGGAACATAGGCGTGATTAAATGTATGTATGTATGTTGGACGTAGGAAATCCCGTGCTTGATATAGACCTTGCTCATTGATACCCAATCATCACGACTGAAAGCTACTTGCATCCACCATGAACTTGTGGGCCTTATCCAATTGTCCTCCATCCTATTGGTGGATATTTTAGGCTACGCTTGCCAGTCCGTGGTCTATTGGGCCCCAACAGCCATCAGTTATGGGCCTGCCTGTTACCATTTCAAAGAAGTAATCTATTGGGCTATATCGGCGACTCCTCGAATCTGATTCAATTCCGTAAAGAAACTCTGAGCCTATTCTTCAGGCCTCTAGCGAAGCACCACGTTCTATACTAACCATGTTTATATTTGCAGACAATAGGCCAGAAAATGGGCCTTGACACATCTTCAGTGGTCACTCTATGGAAGGACCAAGCGTTGGTTGAAATCAACATCGCTGTACTACACAGCTTCCATAAAGAAAATGTGACCATAGTCGACCATCATTCAGCTTCAGAGCAGTTTATGAAGCATTTAGAAACGGAAACTAAGCTCAGGTTTGTGGTGACTTCATGACTTTAGCACGATCAGCTTCAGAAGTAGGTGAACGCTTTAGAACTTTATCACAATGAACTACTGTATTTTGAAATATGCAATATGTCACAGTACGAGGGCGATACTGAAAGTTTTTAGAATTACCCACTTAGAAACGATACAACAAAAAAATATATTCGTAATTTAAAAATGGAACTCTTTGCCAATATTATTGACTACATTTCATTCGACTGTCATTTGTTTTTTCCATTTGGCGGCAAATTAAAAACAGCTAGTTTCACGTCAAAATGAATTTAACGCGAGAAAATTTTCGTGCTATATTTTTTTATGACTTTCGGTGTCATTTAAGTCAACAAGAAAGTTATGAAAGACTTCGAATGGTTTTTCATGATGCAGCTCCGTCTCGTGCCACTGTTTACAACTGGTTTAACGAGTGTAAATGTTGTCGCAATACTCTGACTGATGATTTTCGTGAGGGACGTCCTTCTACGGCGAGTACTGACGAGAACACAAGTGCCGTGCGACTCATGGTAGAGTCTGACAAATGAATGACCTACCGGCAGATTTGGACCACCTTAGGCATTAGTATGAGTCAAATGCAAAAAATCCTACACGAGCATTTAGCGGTTAGGAAGCTGTGTACTCGGTGGATACCCCACAATTTGACTGAAGCTCAAAAACTCCGCCACATCGATTGGTGCCGTGAAATGTTGCCGAGATTTGACGGAGGTGACTCAAACGCTGTTTTCAATACAGTTACAGATGACGAAAGCTGGATTTTCTGTTGATATCTCGAAACTAAAAGATTATCAGGTCATTGAGTGTTTCCTTTAGAGGAGTTGCCCACTGAAAAAAAGAGAGGTCGCAGCGTGGGCAAAAAGATGGTAGCCTCTTTTTTCGGCAGGACAGGCCACTACGCAATGATTATTTTAGAAGATAAAAAAACAGTTACCGCAGAGTGGTATAGTATCAATTGTTTACCACTTGTCTTGGAAAAAGTTCGAGAGAAATGGCTTCGAAGTAAGATCCTCCTGCACCATAAAAACTCCTCGCTGCACACGGCCAAGCAGACAACCGACTATTTGGCGACGTCAGAAACAGAAATACTGGGTCATCCGCCCAACAACCCCGACCTTGCTCCGTGCAATTTTTATTTATTCCCGAAAATAAAAGAAAAACTTCGAGAAAAGCGTTTTATGGACGTCAAAGTAGCAGTGACTGCCTATGAAAAAGCCGTCGAAGA
This sequence comes from Adoxophyes honmai, assembly GCA_005406045.1. Taxonomy (NCBI): domain Eukaryota; kingdom Metazoa; phylum Arthropoda; class Insecta; order Lepidoptera; family Tortricidae; genus Adoxophyes; species Adoxophyes honmai. The sequence continues at coordinate 163,765 of BHDV01021255.1, forward strand.
GACCCCTAAGGACGAGTGGGCAAAGTGCTTTTCTCAGTGGTTCCATCGAATGAGGAGATGTATTGATGTAAACGGACAGTATTTCGAAAAGCAATAATAATATAAATATCTTGATACTATGATTAGTTTTTGATTTTCTAAAAACTTTCAGTGTGGCCCTCGTATGTCTGAGGATTACTACGCCTTGTCTCTTTAATGTTTTATTTTTGATAAGCTGTAACGTAACAACTGAAAATCTGAAAGTGACAAGGTTCAATGATGACTTCATGGCACAGGATGTCTATTTGTCAAATTTTGAGCCATGTTATTTTACCTGTGTCCTAGGACATTAAGGATTCACTAAGGACTAGAATAATTGTCTTTAAAATAAGTTTTACAGATTTTTTTCTTTATTTCAGGGGTGGTTGTCCCACTGATTGGGTGTGGGTCGTGCCGCCAATGTCGTCGTCTCTCACGCAGGTGTTTCATCAAGAGATGGCACTGTATTACATGAGGCCCTCCTACGATTACCAAGTAAGGAAATAATTAGGCATCTTATGTTTAACTAAGTATTTAACAAAAGCGTTCAATGAAAGCACTAAGTTATTCCAATTAGTAAATAATTTAAGTAGTCCTACGTTAGTTGACATCATCATTTATTGACTCGTCTGAAAATTAAAAAAATACCATCATTCAATTGAACATTATTTCTCTGTATTTACGCATGCTTCCGATTAAACAAGACGGAAATAGTAAACAAACAACGATTTTTTTAGTACTTTTGCAACAAACAGATATAATACACAAATCCGAATAAACATAGATATATATTATTTGACAGCCGCTTGTTGTTGTATACTTTGTTACTGCATCTCTACGGATGTTTTAGTTCCTCAACGTAGAAATGACACTACTTCTTCCACAGCCTCCCGCGTGGAAAACCTACAAATGGCCCCAATCGGGCGAAAAAACCGAACATAGAAAGTTCCACTTCAAGCAGATAGCGCGCGCCGTCAAGTTCACCTCCAAACTGTTCAGTCGGGCGCTGTCACGGCGCATCAAGGCCACTATACTTTACGCCACCGAAACTGGCAAATCCGAGTCGTATGCTAAAGAGCTGGAGACGGTCTTCAACCACGCCTTCAACGCTCAGGTGAGTGAAAAGCACATCAACGCGGTCTAAAGATAAAACTGCTATTTGTCATTACAAGTAAAGCGCCTAAGCGGCTGCGGATAAACGCGCACTGCACTCCACTGACACGACATGAAACATGTCGAGTAAATCTTGATATAAAGATGTGAGTTTATCCGTTTCATTTCACTGTTCTGTCAAAAGGCTCTAAAGTCGATCACGTTTGTAGTGAAGTAGAGCGATTTGACTTCAAAAGAAGAACATAATTTAGCTGAAAAAAACGACAACTGTTATCTTTGTCCATTGTTCTTTTGAAAACTGAAATACGTTTTTATTTCTACAGGTGTATTGTATGGACGAGTACGACATGTTCTCGATAGAACACGAGATGTTTATTCTGATCGTAACCTCTACCTTCGGAAATGGAGAAGCCCCAGCCAATGGAGCGGTCAGTATGAAATAAAAAAATGTTCACCATTTTCTAAAGCTTATTATTTGACAACTTTCGGTTTGTTTTTTTTTTTTACTTTATAATTTCACTTACCTCAGGATTTCGGAGAACACCTCTTCAAAATGTTGAATATGAACCACCAAAACAGCCATGCTGCGCAAACTGCTGACGCGACCAGTCCTGGGTAGGTTTTTAATTTGTTATTTTTATTTTAAAAACAGTTTCACTTTTGCCACACACAGCATTGCTAGCAACCGCGTTGCGACAAGATTCGCGGCAATAAGGACAGTCACGAGATACCTTTTTACATCACCGACGTTACCTCTTTGGTTCATAGGCATCGGGTACACCCTAGGGATGTATAATCCTCTGGGAATAATGAAAATCTAAAGCATTTATGTTTTTGTCCATCGTCTTCGAATTGTCACAATTGCTCATTTCCATTTTTTATTTCAGCTATAGGACGCCAACACCGAAATCGTTGATGAGAACCAACAGCTTGGTCGTAAACCCGAGCGAAACCAAAAAACAAAGCCTCGCGCGATTGGAATCCTGCAAAAGTAAGTAGATTTTTATTGTGTAAAATCCAGTAACATTTTGATGCATTTTGGGCGTTTATTATACAATTTTTTCATCCTTTACTTGCGAGTAAGGAATGATTTTATCCCAAGACTACAGTCATCACATTCTCGTTTGGTTAAATCAACCCAAATAACTCTAAAACAAAGCAGGATGAGAGGCTTTTTGCATCGTATTGAATAAATATGCAAATATGCTATCCGTATTCCTAGCTGTATGACTTTTAGCTGTTCACACTTTGAATTGGGAAGAAAAACCAAGAATCGGTTATTTTGTCATCCCATCATAATTCTAAAAAACTAAGTCCATTTTTTCATTTCTAAGTTCATTTTTAATTAACAAAGTATGAAAACGTCCAACTCTCAACCTCGAATGATTATAATTGTACATAGTACCTCTATTAGACTTCTTTACCATACTAAGGACAAAATCCCTTCCGCAGGTTACAACACCACAACATCTTCGATCGAGAACATTGGACCCTTGAGTAACGTCAGCTTTGCGGTATTTGGGCTGGGATCCAGCGCGTACCCGAAATTCGCTAACTTTGCCAAAACAATTGACAAAGTCCTGGATGAATTGGGCGGAGAAAGAATCCTGGAACTGGGAACCGGTGACGAAATGTTGGGTCAAGAGCAGGAGTTCCGCGCATGGTCATCTAAAGTTTTCCAGGTTATTATACTTACAAAAATATAATTTGGTGCGAGTGAGAGAGTGAAACAGTTAAAAATATTATGTTCTTAATATACTATTGAGTGAGATCTCAAAAGGTTTTAAATGAACAATTATATTTCAGGCGGCTTGTGAAACATTCTGCGTGGAAGAGACGATGATAAACGACGGCAGAAATGCCCTCACTAAATCACCGCTCTCTGAAGAAACGGTTCGATTCTCCAAACCATCGGTAACCGTGACTCTCAGGGAAGCTATAGCGGCAACGTACAAGAAAAACGTAGTTCCTAGCAAAGTGAAGAAAAACAAACGCTTGGGTGATGTCACTGAAGATCGTGAAACTGTCTTTGTAGACCTGCAACCAATGGTAATTATAGCGTTATTGCGACTAACTACTAATAATTTGATAAAGTTATAAAAACCGAAATGAATAATAAAATAATTGACTGTTCATCACAGGAAGAAGTCCAGTACGATCCAGGAGATCACGTCGGTGTGATGCCTGCTAACCGCGCCGAAATAGTTAACTCGGTACTAGGAAGACTGAACGAAAAGGATGTCGATACGCCTGTGCAATTACAGACACTGAAGGAAACGCTCTCGCCTCTGGGTAAGACACTATTCAATGAAAAATACTAAAATGCTGTTGTACATAAGTAAAATATAGAATGAAATAAAATACAGACTGACATTATTTTGCTATTTATTTTTTAAGGTTCTTCGAAGACATGGGAGAAGCACGAGCGTTTACCACCTGTGTCTATCCGGGACCTTTTCACCAGATTCTTGGATATTACGACCCCACCTTCAATAAATATTCTAAAGTACCTAGCCAGTACTTGCAGTGACACAGAAGAAGCAGCGAAAATTGACGAGTTGGTTTCGGTATGAACATTTTACGAACTTTTTTATTTTATTTCGGTATTTCCCTGTAACTTGAATAACTTCAGGTCCATCATTGTTTTCGTTTTTTATTCACTTCAATATTATTTGGTTTTCATCGGTCTTAAACTATTAGGCTAATTTTGTCTGATCTCTGTTTTGTTATCCGCTTTTATAGGTTCAGTAAAAAGTTTTTTGATTTAGTTTTTAATTTCACCGTCTAACATATTAATATTATTATTTCAGGACTCTAATAAATACGACGATTGGAAAGTTCTATACTTCCCCCATTTAGGAGAAGTACTGCAGCAGTTCCCTTCATGCAAACCTCAGGGTTCACTACTGGCTGCACTTCTGCCACCTCTGCAGCCAAGATTCTACTCTATCTCATCATCTCCCTTGGCACACCCGAAAAGTATCCACTGCACAGTTGCTGTTGTGTTTTATAAAACTCAGAGTAAGTACTCTTTTTTTGAATGTCCTTCAACATTAAAGATATCTCCCGGTATGCTAAATATACACTTTCTTTTCAGACGGAAACGGACCCATTCATTACGGCGTGTGCTCAAATTACATTAAAAACCTCAAGGAGAATGACGATGTATTTATATTTACAAGACGGTAAGTTTTCTTTCTTTCCAATATATCTGATTCCACTGATATTAGTTCTTGTTGCTAATGTGAAATCTCGTTCTGAATAACCATTTTTCATCATTGCTTGCCCTATTGCAGCGCACCGAGCTTCCATTTGCCGAAAGACATTACAAAACCACTGATCCTCATTGGGCCCGGTTCTGGCATCGCGCCACTCAGAGGATTCTGGCACCACAGGAAATACCAAATAAAGAATATGGCTACTAAAGAAAAACCAGGAGAAGTTTGGTTATTCTTTGGGTGTAGATCCCAAGGAATGGACATATACAGAGTGGAGAAGGAACAAGCTGTGAGAGAAGGGATCATAGACAAAGTATTTTTAGCTCTTTCAAGGGAACCAGGACATGAAAAGGTACTTATTTTTTACGTTACATATTTGAGGTCTTCAAAAGAAATAAACGATAATGCAGTGGTAATTTATTTAACATCTTAAACATCTCCTAAATTTGTCCACAGAAATACGTTCAAGACTTATTAGAAGAACAAGGTGACCACATAGTTCGCATGCTCGTGAAAGATGGTGGCCATTTCTACGTATGTGGCGATTGTAAGATGGCCGAAGAAGTGCAACAAAAGTTGAAGCAGGTTCTCGTGAGGCACGGCAACATGAACGAGCCTGAAGCTGATAACTTCATAATGACTCTAATGGTAAGTAATTCAACCACATCAAACTGCATGAAGATCATACAGTATGAAATCAAATTGTTGATATAAAATTTGTCCCAATTTCTTACTCCAGTTCATTTTGCACAACTTCATACATTTTCTGCTATTTTAAAAACTATGAAATCGCAAATACGACCTAACACTTTTCGAGTAAAGTATCTTAAAACTTTCACATCTTCGTCAAAGTAAAGCTTGAACACGCCAAAACGTGGGCACATAAAATATTAAATAAAAAATATGTAAACCATAATTCAAGTTTTTTATTATTGTAATTGCCTACTTACTACATTATTGTACATTTTTACATATATATTTTTTTAATTGTCCTTTGATTACGCCATAGAGCGTACTTTACATCGGATCCGGCTCATTAGGGTCTGCACCGCACTGTCGGGATATTTTTTGCAAGCCCAAGTCCACATTTTTTGCAACTCTGCTGCCGATTTAGGGTGTCCACGTTTCTTTTTCAAAATCCCTGTCATTATGGACCAATATTCTTCGATCGGCCTCAGTTCAAGACAATTCGGAGGATTGCACTTTTTGGGTACCACAGCAACAGCATTCTGGTCATACCATTCCATCACCGCTTTAGAGTAGTGACAGCTCGCAAGATCAGGCCAAAACAATGGTTGTGAACTGTGGTTGCGTAAAAAGGGTAAAAGACGCTTTTGCAAACATTATTTTTTGTAGATTTCACCGTTTACTGTGCCTGTTGTGATAAATGAACGACTTCGTTTGCCACAGCTACAAATAGCTTGCCATACCAGGATTTTTTTTGGAAACTTCGATCTCTTTTTTACCTTACAATCTTCTGGGGTATCTCTACGGCTCTTAGAAGTATAAAATTCTTGGCCCGGTATCTGTTTAAAGTCTGCTTTTATATATGTTTCATAATCCAATACAACGCATTCAAATTTTGTCATGAAATCATTGTAAAGTTTTCGTGCTCTTCGTTTTGCAGATAAATTCTGCTTAGCATCACGATTTGGTGCAGCTTGACCCTTGTACGACTTTAAATCTGCTCTTGACTTGACTTTTTGCACATAGGACTGCGACACTTGTACCTTTTTTGCGACATCGCGTGATTATAGCCTGGGATTCTATGTAAAAAGCAGCAAGACACGGGCTTCTTTTTTTTTGTCCTTTACTCCTTGCTTTCCTCCACTACAGGACCCCCAATCCAAGGTCAAGCGTTCTCGGAACTTTTTTAAAACCGAACAGACGGTGGATTGTGGGTATTTTAATAATTTTGCTAGTGCTCTATAACTTAAATTGGGTTTTTGCGTATGATTGAGCAAAATAATTTCAGGCTGCTGATATTCAGACCTCGCCATCGTGAAAACGACTGAATGAAGTGATACGCTCTCAAGATATTTTTTGTTTATCATATAAAGGACTTTATATTTACAGCACTAAATAGTTCCTATACTGTGTGAATGAAAAAAAAAAAGTACTTATGTGTGCCCACGTTTTGGCGTGTTCAAGCTTTAAACTTGACGATGGAATTTCGATATTTCTAAATTCTTGAGTAATAACTAAATCACACCAAAATCCTTCCCATTCAAAGCTCAACACAATTGCGCGGTTTTTAAAAGTCCCTATTTTGTCAAAAAGTTTCGATCAGGTTTGAAAACGATTAGACAAGTTTCATTAGTAAGGAAGATTTTTATAATATTTGTGTTTGTAGGATGACAACCGATACCACGAAGACATCTACGGTATCACACTGCGAACTGCAGAAGTACAAAACGCTTCCAGGGAGTTTGCGCGAAGGTCTCGACTGGAATCAGGACAATCTAAGAATTAAATAAGCTCATAAGACATAAGTTTATTTAAAGGAATAGAATGTAATTTAAGAATTTACTTTATGTTTCATAAATTATTTTTGAGATTAAGACAATTTTGACATTATCTACCTACGCTGAGATATTATTTATCATTTTTAACTTAACCGTTTTTGTTTTGATAAAAGTCTCATCGTCCAGATATTTTTCGATCTGCCTGGAAATGCAAATTACTATGGTGCATTTAATAATCTATTTTAGCTTTATCTAGTTACTTAATTATCTTAAATCAAAGTGCTTCATACAGAACACCGCTAATTTATTACAATCGCAGACTCGAATAGTATTCAACATCTTACTTTTGAACTAAATGTGTGTTGACCACATTATTTGAGTAGACTCTTTACAGCCTTTGGATTGAATGTACTAAAGGTTTTCAAATCACACGGATCGACAATTTTATATTCCGCATTAATATGTTACACAATTCTTAAAATTGATTAGTTTTTTAAATAGATAATTATTTTAAAAATAAAGGTAATGAGTAAGTGGTGAAAAAATTCACTAATGTGATTTATTTTTTCCGTGGGAGGCGACTAGGAAAGTAAGTTTGAGGCGGCAGGTTGACATACATGATACATATACATACATCACACCTGTATTCCTAAATGTGGTCGGCAGGGCAAACAAAGAGCTACGTAGACAAAACTACTTAGTCGCCTCTTTCGACATCCTCGGAAGAAATAGAGCAAAGTTATTCTAAACCCACCACCACATGGCAATGTATGTGCGGTGGAGGTCTCTGTACGTATCCAAGTACACGCATCACTTACAATGTCCCATACTCGACTCGTACATAAAGTTCATTCATTATGTAAAGGATTCGTTGTGTGCGTGATAATGTGCACGATACACGGCCTACGTGACAAAACTACGAGGGTTCGGCTCCTGTGTAAGCCTTAAGGAGTCCAAATACGTGTACGGTCGAAACTTAAGCTTACATCTTGTACAATAACAATCCTTGTTTGCTGTAGACACGGGCAAACAATCACGTAGATTGCTTCTACGAATAGGCTTGAGTCCTGGGTTAAAAAAAATGTAATTCTAATTAGTCCGTTCGTTAGATTATGGGAAAATATGACTCATATTTTTTCTTTTGTCAAATGACTAAACATCGACAAAGTTATAGATCATCAAACTTCCTGAGTGGGGGCTTGTGACGCCACGACTCGGTAAAAATGGTAGCGAGTCGTAACGTCACGCGAAACGTTAAAGCGCTATATTATCGTCATTTTTCGTTTGTCAAATAAAAGAAAAAATATGTGTACAATATTTTTTTGGTAATCTAACTGACGGACTGAATAGTTTTTTTTTTGTCAGCTACCCTATACTGTAACCTCTAAGTTTTTAGAATCAAGGTCTAGTCGCTGTATGACACTGCAAAGGGGTCACTACTAGAATGGCATCGATGAACGAATGTTCTTACATTCGTTCATCGATGCCATTCTAGTAGTGACATTCAAGAGAATAACCGCGGATTGCCAAGATCCATGGCTCAATTTCCATCTCTTAACCAACTTTTGTGAATTTTCTGTGTTATTTTAATAACGTCTTACATTGCTATCAAATGCTTAAAACATACTCCGTCAAATGCAGTATTTCACTAATATCTGTCCGTAAATATCTATACGAAGCCTTGTTACAAGTAACATTAAGATTCATGTTCAAATATGTAAGTAAGGTTGTCTGTATTCAGATACAAACAAACTGGCCCGTATATATAGCTATAGGAAGAGTTATTTTTCATGTAGACTAGATCATTTTCAAGAGCGTGAGCATTTTTGGAATCCTTCATGTCACATTTACAGAAATTATGTAAATATCAAAATGTGACTTGTAGTTTATACCTAAGGCAGGGGCCAAAATACGTTTTTGACGTTTTCACAAGTGATGTTCATTCAAACTAATTCATTCCTAATCCACCGCAGAACGTTGTCACAATAAACGTAAGAAAGATTTCCTTTGTCGAGCAATGCAATGTCACTATGACGTCACTGTAAATAGGTTCTATGGTGGGTCAGGTATCAATTGGTTCAATGGTCCATGATAACAAAACAAAAGAACATCCTAGTAAGATATACGAGTATACTTTAAGTTTTACTTTATTTATTGTAAGCCAATATATTTTTACAACCGTGTCTAGATTTAAAGACAAATTACCGTATGAATAAAGATATTTTACCGCGATCACGTTTTTCTTCTGACCACGTGGTCGTATATTTCTATCTGGGTGTACCTGGGGGAGAAGATCCTCAATTTCATGGTGTTCTGCCCTGGGTCCTGTTGAGGGTCTGGGCAGATGATCTTGTGGTCGTGCCGGTTCTGGAAGAGCAGTCCTTTGTCGGGATCCATCACAGGCTGGAAACATTCGGTATCGTCACCATCTTCAATGAATTGATGGCTATTTTAAACATAAAACTACCGTGAGACAACTCATCTATACTAATATTATATTGCTGAAGAGTTTGTTTGTTTGTTTGTTTGAACGCGCTAATCTCTGGAACTACTGGTTCGAATTGAAAAATTATTTTTGTGTTGGATAGACCATTTATCGAGGAAGGCTTTAGGCTATGTAACATCACGCTGCGACTAATAGGAGCAAAGAAACATTGGAAAACGTGGGG
>BHDV01021255.1:191570-204291 GCA_005406045.1 Adoxophyes honmai
CTGTGCAGACGCGGTCAGTCAGAGATACCTACGAACCACGTCCATAACATAACGTTGGTATCCAGACGACCCCCTCGCCTGTACACAATGTCCTTTCTGACATTAGCACCAATTTTTTAAATGAAAAATCTAAAGCAAAAACTAAAATCAATCAAAATATTGTGCGGAGCAGTAGAAAACGCCTAGAACTCTAGACTTTCTTCTAAGAATTCTTCGACGATGTTCAGGCTGGATGTCTAACGGTAATCTTTCTTAGTGCCGTGAAACCTGTTACTAAATTAAATCCTTTCACGGCTGATCCTTTGCAAAGATGCTCCTATTTAAGCCTGTTAAATGACCATTCACGCGAGACATGAAAATGGACTTTGATTTTATTGACTAACAATTCTAGTACTACTAAGGTACTTCCACACCCTTGACGGCGTAGGTAGGGAACCAGCTAATTACTTACCCCAATGCAGCTGCTGAAGTGTATAACAGCAGCTTTGGTTCCACAGTAAATGGGCGTGAAGTAAGTTTGCTGCATACCAGCAACGGAAGAGATGTTGACGACGGTGCCTCCTTTGCCACCTTCGTCGATACGCATCAGCTCGATGGCTTTCAAAGTGCTGGTTACAAGAGCAGTCTAAACAAGAAATTCTTAGTTAGTTATCTAGTTGCTAAATAGTATACCGTTGTCACTAGTAAGGTTATTCACTGACCAATAGAAATAAAATAAATTGACGTGTCTCGTAGAAAAAGTATGTTAAATTTAGCTTTCAGATAATGTAGTTTTAAGTAAACAATTTGATTCAAAGTTTCAACTCACCACATTAACAGCAATCTCCTTTTTGTATACGCCTGGGGAATCGTTCATGATACCTGCATTGTTGACAACCACATCAATTCCCCCTTGATCTTCAACAACGGATTGGAACGCGCCCAGCAGCTCTTCGTCATTCGTCACGTCAACTTTGTAAAACTTCGCCTTGCCAGCGCCATGTTTGCTGTTCAGTTCATTTTGGAAAGCAGTGCCAACCGCTTCGTCGATGTCAAGTATTGCGACATGCTGAGAAACAAAAGAACACCGTGAATTATTCGAACGAATGACCGGATATTCTGATTCGAATAATCGAAATAATCGACATCGATGTCAAAATCTTCAGTCTTTTCTTATGACCAGACCAGAGAGGCGGTAAAAATGCTGGAACAATCAAGGGTAACCGATACAATTAACCTAATTTCTCATGAGGCTTTATATGCCTTAGGCTGCAGCTGGCGACGCATTTGCAGTCTATCTGACATTGTGAATGGGTATATCTGAAGGCGATCGCTTTCCATCAGGTGCATTTGCTCGTAAACGTGCATTTGAACCAATTGGCTCTTGACACACAGCAAAACGTTCTCATAATAAACGTAATCACGATTTCTCTTCTTGTGCGATGCAACTTCATTACGATATTGACTGTAAATAGGTTCGTAGGTGGGTCAGAAATCAATTGAAGTTATGAAAGAAAAAAAACCTTAGCTCCTTCTTCAAGTATCAGTCGAACTGCACCAGATCCTATACCATTTGCGGCTCCAGTGATCAACACAACTTTACCCGACCATTCGTACGACATGTTTTTGATAAATTCGTGACGAAAGTGTTAGTTTTTACTTGATTTTGTTCATCGATTTGAAAACACCTGTATCTATAAGCTGCAGGTGTTGTGTCATCTCATTAGTTATTCAAGAAACGATAAATGAATATTTAAGTACGTCTATATTAAGTAAGGTAAAGTCACCGGTAATGGACAAAGAACCAGTAATGGACAATGACTCTTATTTACTACCCACTAAGGAAAAGTTATTTGTTTTACAACAATCAATTTACAACTCTACGGTCTTTAAATTATGAATGAAGTGTCCATCACTGGTGCTTGTCAGCTTAAACCGTCCATAACTGGTGCCGTTACCTTACCTAATTGCCATAATATTTTAATTAATCTTCTGTTGTCCTGCTCGTCAGCATCTGGATTTTATATTGGTATCTCTCTCTTGAATCTCATTACTTTAGTTATAATACTCATTATGTGACACCTATTCAAGCATGCCTTATGTTTCAATATTCAACAAGACAATTAGAAATATGTCTGTATAAAATTCACAACGTTTCGAAATTCTCTGTCTATTCTCTTCTGTCTACTGTACAGTTACGACAGTTACCAATATCTGACAACAAACCCTCACAAATATCTGAAATGGCTCTATAACTAGGGCCGACATATTTTTCACATTTGTTGGGGCAGACATTAATGACTGTTCTTGTCTGTTCACACCATAAAGAGGCAAGCGAAAGGTCACATTCTTACCTATCCGAGGAGTGAGAGGGTGGACGGCGACATGTTATTGGTATCAGTCACACTTCATCTCCTTGCGCTGCCCTCGATGCGCTGATTACCCTCACTAACTTCGCTAAGAGATCTTTAACCACCACGCGACTTATGTATGTATACAAAAAAAATCAATGTAATTTATCTATACTTTAATTATGTTCTCCCATAATCTCGTATCCTCTGGTGATGTTCTCGGTGATGTCCCGTACGGGTCGGTCCCTCGTCGTGACCCATGTGCTGCCGCTCTTGCCCACTTTGTACGCCTCGATGACACCCTTCGCTGCTGACTGTACCCTATCAATTAAGTTAAATGTACACTTGAACTATGCCAGTCACTTGTAGAAAAGAGATGATGACTGGGTTAAAAGTATATCATTCTATACAATCTTTCAATAAAAGTTGCAAAAAAACAAAGCAATAGTCGAAATAATTATTAGAAAACTGAATATTTATTAATAAACAGAATTGGTTCAACGATTGAGAAGTGTTCAAGATCACGAATGAAATGATGATGAATGCTTGGCATTTAAAAAGGTGCATAAATACTGATAAGTCAGACTAAGTATGTGATTACCAAGTTCAAATGAAAGATAGTATTTAACTTAATCCTTCCGTTCAACTATGGAGAAATATTAACGCATATTGCTTTAACTTGATAATGAATTTTTTGCAGTGTTTCAAATATTATTTTATTATATTATGTAGCCTGTTAAATTACCAAAAATCTACACAGGTACAGTTCAGGAAAAATCACATCCAGAGAGAGGACTTGTAACGTTGTACATACCATGTGTAGTGTCGTCACTCGAAATACATAATATATACATAACTTCGAAATTTTTGGGCCGATAAAAAAAAAGAAGAAATGAATGCAGAGTACACTGATTATAGCTATCTCACCTATACCGGCCTTGAAAGATTTAGCCTGGTTCAGGAATCAAATTGAATATTGTAAACAGTCATAAAAAAACTCACACAAGCACCTAAGTTTTTTGCTCCTACTTACTTCTGCAATGGCGTCTTCTCTACTACGATGCGGTACATGTCCGCAGGCGTAATGTTTTTATCGTGAGATCCCAAATTGTTTTCCAGGCAGAGAGATGTGTCAGTACCACCGATGCACACTGTGAGCACTCTGACTCCTGTTTTATTGAAGTAGTCTTGATGCTGAAATGTTAATAGTAATTTGTGTGGTTGCTGCATAATAAAAGGCAGCAGATAGTTAACGGCAGGAGCCCCAAGCGCGAATTTCATTAAGAATTACGAAAACTTTAATGGCTAAGTATTTACAGTTAGGTACATACAGGGTGCTTTGGGAGGAAACCGCATAACTTTACCACCGTGTTCCTGACCATATTTAGAAACTATAATGTCATATAATGTAAGCTGAATTCGGCTTAGTTTGCCAGTAATTAACGTTTGCAAATGGGTGGATTTCAACAAGTGTAGTTTTTTGCCAATTTTGGTGGCACTTTGCCCATTTTGGTGGCAATTTTTAAATTAGGTGGTATTATTTTCCCTTTATTTTTATATGATATCTTTCTCTCTCTTTTCTTCTTAATTCTCCACTTAAAATTACTGTCGAATAGAGATGATTAATACACCTATTTTTACACCTTTCGTAGCTTTTTCAATTTTGGTGGCTCGAAACAAGCACCAAAATTTGACCACCAAAATTGGAACGGGCATAAAAAAAATGTCTAAAAAAAAACTTGTTACATTTATAACAAATTCAGACTACTTCCGTTAAAAAGAACCCTAAATCACTCAAATTAGGATTAAAAGACACGTTGTAATCAAACACCTTTCATTTTTTTCAAGAGTCACCAAAATTGGAAAAATTTTGACGCCCTTTGCACCAAAATTGGGTTCTTACGTGATTGACGGAAACGTAGTGGCAAACACAGACCGCTTTCACCGTCAGTCGATGCACTGTAACTGGCAAGTAAACGGGAGGATAAGCTAATACTTCCTGGGCCGTTTAGAAGCGAGTTAGAACGAGTCGAACTATGTACACCAAAATTTGGTCGCGCGCTCGGACGTTTGTTTACAGTATGATTTTGGGTACAATAACCGAACTCACAACGGTGATATTTATTTTTACTGTTCCTCAATTAATTAAGTATAGACCTCGATTAAAATTATTTCGTGTTACCCGTGGGTTTCTTAGCAGATTAATGATATTGTAGTAAAAATGGATTCCGGACAGCCCACCAAAATTGGAAATCAGGGTTTTAACATTTTTTTTCTTCCAGATTAAAAGGCATGTCAAATGTTTTATATTGTGTAACAGATAGAGGAATGTGTCAGCTATAGTATAAAAATTACAATAAGACATAAATAACAGTTGACAGCGACAATAACTACTCCGCCGCGTCAAAAATGTGCCTGGGATATTCACCCAAATGGATCTTTTCACTGTATTTTACTTGAAAATTATTTATTTTTGACAAGAAATGTCTTTGTGACTCTGCCAGCGCGTTTGTGCGTTGCCAGCTCATCCTAAAACATTGTGTTACTGGTGAACCAATATCAATTTATTGAGTTTGTATGAAAAGTAAAAAAAAAAGTCATATTTCGACCTATGTTCATATAACATTTTTTAATTGTTATGACCTCAGCTATACGCTGGTGAAGTTATGCGGTTTCCTCGTGAAGCACCCTGTATATGTATACAGTAGGCCGGAAATTTACTGCAAATATTTTAACCAGTGGTCAGATAAACGCTTCTGGAATCCCCTGTAAAAAAAATACAAAAAATCTTCAGAATTAGCTTGTGGGAGACAAGTTACATCGCTTTTCCGGTCATTGCACCCTGTGTTTTATCTACCTTACGTCCCGTACGCTAATCCCGTGAGCCGGCGCGTATGCACCTGCAATCGTTCGACAAGGCAATACTACGCGATTGGCTAGCAACCGGAGTACAAAAGACTAGCCAATATTTTCAGATTCAATTTTTTTTTCATGAAATTTTCCGGCAATTTTCACATGAGTTTTTAGACGCGTATACTCGACCATTGCGTAATATTAACGGTCAATTTCCGGCCATCCTATATATAGATGATAATAATAGATATAAGTATAATATAGATAAAAAAAGCCGTGGTAGCCCAGCGGTTCGACCTGTGGCCTCTCAAGCAGAGGGTCGTGGGTTCGAACCCCGGGCTCGCATCTCTGAATTTGATATTTACCACGAGCTATTCGGTGAAGGAAAACATCGTGAGGAAACCTGCACACAGCGACGAAGCAATTCAATGTTGTGTGTGAAGTTCCCAATCCGCACTGGGCCCGCGTGAGAACTATAGCCCAAGCCCTCTCATACAGAGAGGAGGCCTGTGCCCTGCAGTGGGACGTATATAGGCTGGGATGATGATGATGAATAGATATTGAATGTTGGGTAAGTCCACCTACACCAACGCAGCAGCTGAAGTGCAGCACAGCTGCCTTGGTACAGTAGTAGACCGGCAGGAACGATGCTTGTTTCAAGGCGCTTGTCGAAGAAATGTTGATGACTGTTCCTCCAACGCCACCTTCATCTACACGCATAATTTCGATAGCTTTTAGCGTGCAAGTTATTACAGCCGTCTGAAGAAAAAAAATCCCGTTAAATCCCTTTAAAAACGCATAACACTGACAATCAAACCACTCAGTCAGACTCAGTCGCGGGAATAGAGCGGTGGCACACAGTGCACGGTTGGCAACAGCAGCCACCGCGGATCCCAGATGAAGGGCTACGAATTAGCAAAACATGTCGAGATAAACTCGATTTAAAACGTGAGCTATCCGTATTTTATATTTGAGTGAGTCTCACGGTAGTTTAATGTTCGATTGTTTTCTTATTTTATTTCAGTAGTCGTTAAGAAAGTAAGTACATGGGTTTTTAAAATAAAACTACCGTGAGCCTGGCTTGGCCATGAGTGCCTAGTGAAATTTACTGGATAGGTATTTACGTCTTTAAACCAAGATTAATTCGACATGTTTCGAGCCAATTTGTTTCCCATCATTGTGAGCAAGACGGCTGCGCAAAATACTCGCGGTAATTTCATGTAAAAGTTTTATCGCATTCTTACCACATTGAGAGCAATTTCTTTCTTGTAAACATGAGGAGCATCGTTCATGATACCAGCACTATTGACGAGTATGTCAATGGCTCTTTGACCTTCAGCGACCGACTGGAATGCCGCAAACAGCTGTTCGTCATTCGTCACGTCGACCGGGTAGAACTGAACCTTGCCGGCGCCAAACTTGGCAATCAGCTCTTCTTGGAGAGCGATACCAGCAGCCTTGTTTATGTCTAGGATGGCCACGTGCTATTAAAAAAAAATGGGATGAAACAAAAAAACTTTTACCAACAAACGGCCTGTGTCGAATTAGAAACGTAAGTTGACGCATCGTTTTTTCCAGGTAAAAGTGAAGGTTTCCGTGAGGTGTCTGTTTTAAAATACCACTTCTCCTTTTCTTCCGTGGATGTCGTAAGAGGCGACTAAGGAAATAGGTTACGGTATATTTTAGGCGACAGGCTAGCAACCTGTCACTATTATACTTGCAAAATGGAAACCTAAAAAATATTCTAGGAGTGGCCACGAAATGTGAAATGGTCATTTGGTCATGGTTTTGTCTATGTAGCGTTTTGTGTATGTACATTGGCTAATAACCCTGTATAAGTATGTAAGTTTAACTTGTGCACCGCTAGGTGGCGCTGTACCGTAACGTGTTAATCCTGAATGGCGCTATCGTTTGTCTGCCTCAGATACTATAAATAGGTCGAACTTTATGTTACTTTTTAAGACTTGTAATAAATAGTTCAAACAAGAAGTTTGGTGTTTCTTCTTTTTCCCTTCTCGTGACCGAGGTACTCTCTTGTACAAACCCCTTTGGGAATACAGGGGAACTTACACTCACCACTTAAAATACGGGCAAGTTGATTACCAACCACTATACTATAAATGACGATGTCTGAAACAGATACCTACATCGGCATCGTTTTTACCTTAGCTCCTTCTTCGAGTGCTAACAGTGCCACGTTAGCTCCGATTCCTTGCGCTCCACCAGTTATCAGTACCACTTTATTACACCACTGATACATTATCCGCTTTTAAAATAACTCACAATGACGAGATATATAAAAAATATTTTTTATTTTTTATTATCCATATTTTGCAGAATTTCACAGACGAGCAAGCGACACGATCGGAATAATACAGTCTCTGTTTAAACAAGTTTGCAGAGACATTTAAGTAGAATTCATTAAACTGTTTTTAAGTTGAATGACGATGTCATCACATAGTAACACTGTTAAACTACATACCGTTTACAACAGAATAATCATCAAAATCAGAACAAATATTTGATTAGGTATGCAGGCATGCGTTATTTATTTATACACAAGCCAGTAAGGTTGTCTATGTACTTATAACATGTTACATAGCTATTCAACACGACAATGTCATCATTAAATAGGTAAAGACTGTACCAAAGGGTAAAAAAGGGACCCTGTTACTGAGACTTCGCTGTCCGTCCATCCGTCTGTCTGTGACCAGGCTGTATGAACCGTATCTCTAAAACAGTGATAGCTTGACGGTTAAAGTTTTCACAGATTCGTGCGCGCAAGGCGTACACTATGTGAATTCTGTTACATTACACGATAAATTACGAGAATGTGGACGGCAAACTTTTTCATTGCATGTTACATTATAATTATAACGTTACAGCATTCTGTATGCCTTAACGTTAAAATAAAATACATTGGTGTTTCATAATTTAATTGTGCTCTCCCATGATCTCGTATCCACTGGTGATGTTGTCGGTGATGTCCCGCACGGGCAGGTCCCGAGTCGCGATCCAGGTGCTGCCGCTCTTGCCGACTTTGTACGCCTCAATCACCCCCTTAGCGGCTGATTCCATTCTGTACAAAGAATTATTTAGTTACTCAAAACCTATTTGCTTACACGGGGTAAAAATAGGGATAGCTGATTTTGCAGGAAACATTGATTTAAAATACATACGTAAGTATTGATGCGGTCACAGATTTTTGAAAAACTGTCTCTCTCTGAGTCAGAAATCGAACTAACTAAAAGTGAAAAAAGTCTGAAAAAAATAAACAAAATTAAAAATTTTGAAAAATACCCACGACGGTAAAAATCTCCTCGAAAAAGAATAAAATAACCCAAAACCCCCGACTTAACCCAATTATTATGTAAGTTTACCATAATACATAACCGAGGAATACCCTTCGGGGGCTGCCATTAACCTAGCTAATTGAGGAATTGTAGACGTTTAAGAGCGTGCACACAAAATTCGGTGATTTTGATGTTTTTCCAATGCTTTAGAAAGCTATAAATCCTTAAGTTTTTAAAGAAAAACTACTGTAACATATAAATAAACTCTTTTTCTAGGGATTAACGGAAAAAAATATTTTATTAGCAACACAGATTTCTTTTACTTAGCCAATTTGTTGAAGGGTTTTCACAAAAATACGCGTCAGAGCTGTCTTTCACTTGAAAATTTGCCATTAAAATTTACCATAAACGATATAAACTTGTTATTATCTGATAGACAATATAGTCTACTGGGGATTAACGGATTAACATGAATCAAATTATTGGTTTTTATTATTCAAATATCATTTTACATAATTTGAAAGTTGAACCATTACTTTATTTTTTTTCTCATTGATTTTAATGTAATTACAAATGAAACAATTTTATTGTAAATTTACAGAATATGTTTAGTCTAACCATATTTTTTTCATGGCTAAATATGAGTTAATTTACATTTCACGATTTTTTAAACATTGGTCCAAAACCACTAAGGTCAGGTGGGGGAAGAGAAACGCAGGGATAAGAGGGCTCTACAGACTATAATCACTCATAACTCGACGAGTTATGGTCTGTGGTGCCTCTTACCCCTGCCCTGCCCCTGAATTTCTCTTCCCCCACCTGATCTTATATTACGTTCGTAAAAAATGTGTGCGCCCTCTTAATGACGACATAAAATACACTTATGATTATGATTAAATTTTTGTTGAAATTTCATTTAGGAAAGGCAGCCCCCGACGAATATTCCTCGGTTATGCATTATGGTAAACTTACATAATAATTGGGTTAAGTCAGGGGTTTTGGGTTATTTTATTCTTTTTCGAGGAGATTTTTACCGTCGTGGGTATTTTTCAAAATTTTTAATTTTGCTTATTTTTTTCAGACTTTTTAGAGAGCATGTACAAATTATAAATGCACCAATCAACTACAAACCCATTGCTGAAAACCGCATTGAAATCGGACAATTCGTTTTAATATTGTTGCAATTTTATTTTGCACTAATTGTGTAGCGCCCTCTAGAGAGTTACAGACGTACTTTTTATTGTTTGGGAACATGCATTAAGCTACCACGT
Organism: Adoxophyes honmai; assembly: GCA_005406045.1. Lineage (NCBI taxonomy): Eukaryota > Metazoa > Arthropoda > Insecta > Lepidoptera > Tortricidae > Adoxophyes > Adoxophyes honmai. The sequence continues at coordinate 201,318 of BHDV01021255.1, forward strand.
ACACATTGCTTAAAACAGAATTGTAATCGGACATTTCGTTTTGATTAAATTGCATCATTGGTTTGTGGCGCCCCCTAGTGAGTTACTGTCTAAGAACATGATCTTATCAAACGCAAACCCGTTATTGAAAACCGCATCGAAATCGGACACACATTATTTTGCACTACTATTGTGGCGCCCCCTAGTGAGTTACAGCCATGACACCTATCTAAGAACATGAACTCATCAAACACAAACCAGTTATTAAAAACCGCATCAAAATCGGATCATTAGTTTAGAAGATAGGTGGGAACATTGGATATTGCTTTGCACCAATATTGTGGCGCCCCCTAGTGATTTACAGCCGTGACACCTATCTCAGAATATGAACTTATCAAACACAAACCCGTTATTGAAAACCGCATCAAAATCGGATCATTAGTTTAGAAGATAGGAGGGAAAATTACTTTGCACAAACACACAAACACACAAACAAACATCTCTCACCCTAAACGCATATACCTGCTCCGTTCCGTCGTGGGTAAAAAAAAAGTCGTTTGTATATTTAAGACACAATAATCTTGGTGGATTTACAAAACAAACCCATGACAATATTGACGTGTCAGAACGTGTTTTTTTTTAAGCCTGACACTAACTAATAGTTTATTTCGGTTCTCCTGAATAAACTTGCTTACTTTTAATTCCTGTACTCGTTGATTTCCTTGCTTTCTGTACTGTTTACCAAGAGTCTCGTAGATACCAGAAACAAATGAGGACTTGAAAACTGACGGTAAAATCCTTTACGAATCACCATCATTATGATTTTTGACACTTCACCGTGTCTATGTCATCCTAACCTAGTCAGAAGTCTTCCTACTTTACGGTTACCGATCCGCGGTGGCCACTTAAGAACCTATATATGAATACTCCAACGATGATCAGTTCTGTAGGTGTCCATGACCTTGGTTCCCTGTCGGATCACCTCATTGCGAATTCGATCTTTCAGAGAAACTCCAAGCAGGGCCCTTTCCACAGCTCATAACCCTTTCAGACTACCATTTAGTAAAATACTCTGACAGTTCACCGACGCTTTGACATCTTTTTACAGCAACCGTGGACGCTCAAGGCTTGAGAACTTAGTGTAATGTTTTGTTGCATACCGTAAAATGGAACGAGTAAGGATTGTGAGACCAGTTGGATTATAAGTAGAGGAAGTAGAAAATGACAAAGTTGTTTTTAAAAGCTCGTTACAATTGGAACTAAGCATGCTTAGTTATATTCATAATCCAAAAGTGATAATCCAACAATTTAGCCAACTCGGAGTGGAAGTGGATGTTTTAGTATTCTGTATTTATCTATAGAGTTTTGAAATGAAACTGCCTAAAAAACCGAATGAATGACCAAAAAATTTATTAATACAATTAAGTTTCATACAATATAATCGAAATTTGAATATTAGTTTTAATTGTCTATTCCCGTGTTACCTACTCATGGTTTGATGGTGAAATACTACTTACGTAACGTGTCGTATGCGTGTGTTGCATCTGTGTGCTAGAGAAGGCAAACATGTTTAAGTATCTTTCGTTAAAACCTTTCCATAAGTTTCGCTGAAAACTTTAGCGTTCATGTTACATACATATTCTCACGCCTGTATTTCCAAGAGGGGTTGGCAGAACACAGGAATTCAAAACTCCAGTGCCACGTTTAGCGAATTCAAGGTAGTGTTCATGTTATCAGTAGAAATACGTACTTAAACATAAAAAAACACCTCGTCAAACTTACTTCTGAATGTGTAAGGTGGCCGCCACGGCTCCGTACATAAATTCAGGCGTAAAGTTTTTGTCCAGCGAGCCGAGCTTAGCCGGCGAGCAGAGAGCGGTCGCGGTCGCGCCGAAACACACCGTCAGCACCCGCACTCCGGTTCTTGCGAAGTAATCGTCTTTCTGAAATTAATTTTAATATACAAAAGTGGTGTAATTGGCGAGGTTGACGTACCTCTTAAGGATGAAGTGATAACAGACTAATAATTATTACTATTTAGTCAGAGAAACATTCATGGCAACGCGCAGTGACCAATCGTGTGCACGGGCGATGATTGATGATTTGTCGCTTGGTGATCGGCTATTCGGTGATTGGTTAGTTCTGCGCACACGGCGGCAGTGTGGCAATGTTTAAGGGGACCTAAAACCTAATAGGCCATTCCCAAATGACCTACAATCATGAAATTTGACATGAAGCAACGTCGAGTAACACAAGTAAAGGACATACATACATACATACAATCTCGATCATGTTCCCAAATAGGGTAGGCAGAGCACACGAATCGCTACATAGATTAAATTAATACTATTTCACGTTGCGTGGTCACGTCTAGCATATTTTTTAGGGATTAAGATAGTAGGTACAATAATGTCATGTTGCTAACTTATCGGTTTGGTGACAATGAGTCATTAAAATAAGTAGATTTTTGTATGTTCAATATATTACAAGTAAGTATTCAATTTTTCAACACGAATATCATTTGTCATTATCTTTATAACTTGATATTTACGGCAAAATCGTTTAATAACACATGGATTACTGCTATAATGATTAGATAGAAAACAGTTTTAAGACAATATTAAACACACAAAATAACATAACTAGGAAGTCGAGAAAATAAAACTATCAGTAGTTAGTAGTTACCAACTCCGAACGACGACAACTTTTTGACTAAGTCCTACTTTACGTATAATTTTCATAACAGTCCATTTTCAGTATTATTATTTAACTAAGTTTAGTACTGTAAAGGCGGTAACACCTATGTGTTACTGGCTTTACATAGTGCTGGCCAGCTCAAAGCCGACGCACATTCAAAAATATGAATGTGGAATACTAATTCTGTTAGTATTTCTGTTTTTGTTTGGCTGACCCGCATTATGGAAAGCACCGTCTCATGATATAGACGTAATTATTGTGATTCGCTAAAAAGAGAAATATAAAGCTTTCATTCCAA
>BHDV01021255.1:218011-235570 GCA_005406045.1 Adoxophyes honmai
TCCGCGATTTGGTCACGGAACGTCCGTCGAGGTCTTCCCCTCCCACTGCACCCATCCACATTCCCCGTATAAATTTGTTTAGTCAATCTTCTTTCATCCATCCTCTCTCTGGCACGAAACAGTCGAGCTAATCTTGATATAAAGACGTGAGTAACTATGTTGGCATTCATTTTGTGATTCCATCGCCTTGTGTAAATTAATCTTTATAATAAAAATTCCGAACGGCTGCCCAAATTTCCAAGCCTTTCACAATAAGACATCTAAAAACTTGAGAGGAACAAATAACAAAATTAAACAAGGAACTGCTGTCGAATAACAAATGTTCTAGGATCCATTCATTATACAAACGGGGTAGGCAGAGTACACGAAATGTTACAACATGAACTAAACCATGACTATTTCACGTTCTGTGCTATTTTTAGTTTTAGGTTAAGAGGGACATAGGTATTTTAGTTACAGGTCGCTAGCCTATCGCCTAAAGCATACCTAAACCTATAACCTATACTTAGTCACCACTCACGACATCCACGAAAGGAATGGAGACGTGTTATTCTAAGATTCAGCGCAGACGACAGACTTTTTGTGCGATCGAGTCTGCGTCGCACAAAAAGTCTGCGTGGATTGTATGCATGCGCCGGACTTTTTGCGCGTCGTGTGCGTTACTGCATATAATCCTATAGGTTCTATTTTCACAGACTAAAAAGTCCGTCGTTGATAGTCTATATTGCGAAGGATCTAACTTGACACAAGGTACTTGAACATCTACTCGGTAAGTTGCTCTCATAGCTTTCCACTAAAATGAAAGTCACAATCACCGCTCAAACGGCTAAGATATCGCAGCATCTAATAATAAATTTATTTTCAACGGGTTATCCTTTGTTCGTTCAGTTTTTACTCAAATTCTGTGTTAAAAAAAGGTTTTTTTAATATCCGCTGTTGTGCTTTTAAAAGGAATATTTAATGAACTCCGATACAGAGTAGCTGGCAGTGTTCAACATTTCAAAAATATAACGGTAGCTTTCATGTTTTCATGCATTTTGTAATCTGGCACCTAAGTAACATAACATTATATTTTTTGGTGCTAGTACTTTTTACCAACAGTTATCCAACTACAGCAACAGTTATCCAGTTTTTACCGTTCATCCTAGGTCCCTTCTGCAGAGACAGTCCAGCGGCTAGGCCACCTAGATTTTACTACTAGATTATATTGACATCCGACTTACACAAGTACAGAAACTTTCAGTTCAATCCTTGACCGGGAAATATATCAAGTTTAACCCGTGAATTTGATATAAATATTATTATGATTATTACTAATTTTGCAAACTAATCAACCACTCCGCCTCGCTACGCTCATCGTAGGTATATCTATTTATAGTGGAAATTTTCTAAGAAAAAACTTGCAACACATTGCAACGCCCGTGAAACGTAAATGCGCAAAACATTTTGAAATTATAAACAGCTTGTCTTTTCATAAACATAACTTACTTTTTTTTTCATATCGTAGCTATGGCATATTCTATTATAGCAATTATTTAATACGTATGTACTTACCGGCTTTATACCATGACACCCTTCGCCGCTACAAACAGTAATACATCATAATACCCATATCATTGTTGTTAATTAGCGTTTGCTTTGTCGGAAACAAATTAATCGCCTTAGTTATAAGTTATAATAGCTACGCTATAGGGAATATTACCAGCAAACCTACGAGTTTTCGTGCGGTATGTATTTGGTAACTCTTAGTAAAACACTGGCAGCAATAGTTTGTTGGAAGCAGAATCCACTCAACTTTGTTGCTACTCAGGATCGCAAACAGCAAACAAGATGCGGTACAGCCTTTACTTTGAAGCGTGAGTTTGCATGTAAAGGTACAAGGCTGACTGCATGCAGCTGCTGCAGTCGACGACACGTTGCGACATGCAGTCATGTTTTTGAACCCAGACGACTACCACAATCATCCACAGGGCAGATAATCTTAGTTGTCAAGAAGTGGTGTCATGATATTTATGTATGACTTCTGACAAAATTCAGGAGTAAGTTTCATTCTCAAAATTCTGCGCCATCAATCATACAATCACTCCCGTGTTCTCAACAACTACGATTATTTCACGCTTCGCAGCCACTTCCAGCATTATTTAGGGTTTAAAAACAAATGAATGGCGTGTTTGGTCGTCCATGTCCATGTGTCTGTCCATGGACGAATTTGCCAATGTGACATATAAAAATGGGAGTTTGATACGCTTTGTGCCATAGAGTACATTACCTGTCAATGACACATTTTTAACAATAGCTGTAGTACTGCTCGAGTTTAAGTCGTGTCGTCAACAATTTATTGAAATGCATAATTAAATATGACGCTACTGAGCGTCGTCGACGACTTGTCTGATGCAGCCGCGTGCGGTCGTCTGTCTTTTTCTTTAATAATTCAAACTAATTCCCGCTATCTTACGTAATTGAAACATCGGACGCGAAACTCCACGGAAAACGGTGATCAAATTTGATGAGCTTCAATAGCTACATGTAATACAAACAATTACTTTGCTGTCTGGCTAGCTCGGAGCTCGCACCAAGCCGTGCTGGACGTTCAGGGTGGCTACAGCTTACGTCTATTAAACAAATGTGGCTCGTACAGCCTGGTTATTAATGTATGAAAACGTAAACGTTATTGAATTGTTTTCATGAAATTCGCCTTTGACGCGTTTCATAAAACGACATGTTGTTACAATACATGTGTAGGTACATGTATTTGATGTGTAAATTTTTAATCAACTTGAAAAAAATACTAAGATCCTTTGAGATCAGTCCAAATCATTGGCAAATCCACCGCATCTTGTCGAATCCATCAGCACGCGTTTACCCTACAGGGTAATGGTGTGTGTTATCGTCCCCAATCGCACTACGTACATATTTGTACAGGAAAATCAGGTGATAGTTTACAAAGGCTCAGCGGGATCCCAATCCCAACTCAACTGAATTACGTATCTTGGCAGTGACATGCCTTATTTGATTTCAAATTATGGTACGGGATGTTACGCGTTGATTTTCCATGTAAATGTTAGGTAACTTGTTTTCCAAGTTCCTCTCATCCAGGAAAGGCGTATTAAGAAGTAAGTTAAAAGAATGACGATACGTAGTGATAGGGTTATAAGCTAAACTCAAAGATTTATGAAATTAATCTCTGGCAAACAAATTGTATCCGTTGTACATCTAGGACCAAACCAATTAGTAGAAGACAAGATATTTCGCTGTCGAGTAGTGGTATCGGGTAATAATGTGACCATTGTGATGGTGAAGACTACATGCTTGGACATGTAATATTTAATTACATGAAATTTACAGGTTCAAGAAAGACAAATTAAGTAGCCGTGGTTATCAATATCGTTCTAAAGGAAATTATAAGAAGCGTCAGCAATGTATAACAAAAAATATAACGGTAAAAACATTCTGCACCAAAGTCAGAGCTACTAAAATATTGCATGATATGTCAAGGACGGAAATTGCATCAAAGTAAAAAATTCCAATAAAGTGGATAACCATATTGTCTGTCGTAATTTTCATCTTACTTCTTTTTACAGCATTTGAGCAGTTAGCAAAGCTCCTTTCCCAAACGACAAACTGTTCCTTTATACACCCTTTCATGCTCATTCGTCTAAGTTTTCCTTTGGACAAACCTTCAGTTTCTGAGCCTTATAAAGTCAAGCGTTAATCTCTTAATTTCGAAATAGATTTTCTCATTTACAAGAATTTGATTTATTAACCGTTTGAAGTTATTTACCTACTTTTCTGTTGACTTGCTTAGCATTTCATTGACTAAAAGGCTCGCAAAGTTCAAGTTATTCTCCTTAAATTGATAATTATCAGTAAATGACAACTGTTTTTATTATTTAACTTTGAATTCATTTAAGTATTCGACGTACTTGAATGGACTGAAGTCAGCATACATAATTAATTCAAATAAGCTGTTTTCTTTGGCTGATCTTTACCCACGTATTTTTCAAGATTAATATCACATTTGTAATAATTAAATCAATGAACTAAAGGTCATTGTGGAATTCCCAATATCATTACTTGACCCTTCTACAGACAGTTTAACCGAGAAACAATCTGCACTATTTTAAACATTAATGATCTAACGTTCCAAAGCGAGATTCACTTGATGGAACGTTCGACACAAGTTCTGACTTGAATTTTAAACTAAACCTTCACAAAGCTCCTACCGGATACGTAAGCCAATTTGGCTCCAATTCCGGGTATGTCCGGCGCGTCACAGTCCGGCTGTCATCCGGATTATTCGGCCACTAGTCCGGAAAAATTACTCTTTCGATGCATTTGAATAGTGGCCGATGAGCAGGATGGATTTTGCCGAGTTGGTGCCGAGTTTTGGTGTAAAAGTTGAATTGTTATTATTTCAGGATACCCATCTTGGGATGAGCTAGATGGGAGCATCTTATCGTCTTTAGCAAAAATACAAACGACGCGTCGCAGCTTCGCTCGGTTTTCTAATCTTATGTAATTTAATATACTGAAGGTTTTACAGAAAAATCTTCCAAAAATTTCGTTGGATCAACACCTCGATCGCCTCTTACGACGTCCACGGAAGAAATGGAGATATGTTTTCTAACCCCGACTCCACAAGGGCACAAACATATTTATAGGTAGGTATATGATGTTTGATGTCACAGTTTCTATGCAAAATGCCCTCTGCACCTAAGAAAGTAAAACAAAAAACACTTTCAAAGACATAGGCATTACTTAAGCATCTTAAGCATGAGCAAAGAACAGAACTGACCTATTTAATCACAAGTATCCGTGTTAAATATAAATTTAAGCAAACACGCCTTTTCCAAAAATAACGGCGACCCATTGGTTCGCGCGAGTTCGCTCGCTCGCTCGCACCGTGTGATGTGAGACGCTTTTATCGGTGGTAAATTCCTAGTATATTTTTAGCACTAACGGGCTATCGAAATTTGCTATTTGAGGATGCGTGGGATGTGTAAAGTTTTGCATCCCACGAATGGCATTAGCTTTTCATTGTTGATAAGGTTAGTTGCAGGCGTAATAGGGATCCAATCTGTTATGTACCGTACCCACTCAGGTCTCAAAAGATTACCTCTAATTAGATGTTATTTATCTGAAACAGCATGAGTATATCTTTACAAGCTTTTGCCAGCGACTTCGTTCGCGCTTGAATGTTGACTTACAGACAACTCAGAAATCTTTTATACTCACTTTGCCCCCTCCTCTTTTTCTTGTTACAATAATACAAAACAATAGATAAATAATACGATTTGTCTCTCGTTTAGAATCTTACGGAAATTTATAAATTTCCTAGAACTTTTCCGTAAATTTAAACTTACGGATTTTGTTATTTTCCGGTGGCATATAAGACAAAGCTAACCATTTCCAAACCTGTTCCCCGGAATTATGGGCAAAGTGAGCAAATCCGCACAAAAGCACGACCTTCGTGCCCTTTCGGATTGGATTAATTACGCGCAGGCCTGCCCCCTGGCCACTGCGGCGCTATAGTTGCTTTAATTAGATTCCATGTCGGTATCGAATATATATCAGGTTATTATATGTGGGTTTTGTGGCCACTTCGGGCATATTTTTAGGTTTTACTCGTAAGTTGGCAAAATTCAAAACATTATTTATTCAAAGAGGCTACTAAGACCACTTTCACACGTCATTTGGCAGGTGTAATATACTTAACCTTAATCTGTTTCCTGAGTCGCCTTTTACGACATCCTTGGAACAAATTCAAGATAGGAAAGGTGTTATTTTAACCCGACACTGAAAAAATCACTTTGTTTTTTTTTTAGGCGACACTATTTTCTGGCATCTATCAATTTACTAACTTATTACCACCCAGTGGCCACGAAACGTGAATTAGTCGTGGTTTTGTCTATTTCATATGCTCTACCTACTCCATTCGGGAATTATGGTTACTCCATCCTTATAGGCCGACATTTCATTACGCTTGTGTGTTACCTGATGGTGCAAGAGTCATGATTTCATGAATCTTTTTTTAATGACAAAAGCCTAGCCTTACTTCTCAGACAACTACTCTTATCCTATTCAATGACAATGTATGTAGTTCCTGTAACAATCGATTTCAAAGCAGTCCCATCTGTAAAGGCCGTAAATAGACGCCCGTCGGGCCTATCGCGTACTAAGAAACCTTTTCAATCAGCCATAAGTGATAATGTAAACCGGGCCTTAAAATAAATTGTCTGCGGTGGCTGCGAAATCGATAGAATATTTATGGTCTCGCACAACACTAACTTTTCAGGTGACAATGGTTCGTAAGGAAACGTATTTAGAAGACAACATTTCAAAATGGTAATATATTAATTAGACGTTTGACATAGAATATCTATTAGACTGTATTTGGCTTATTATACTTCTTTCGGAAGAGTATTAAAACTTTGTTGATAAAATAAGTCTTAATTTTCCGTGTAGTACTAGGTTAGAATACTTAATACCTCTCTATGTGATCCGTGGATGTTGTAAGACAACTGTATAATAGGTTTAGGTATGCTTAAGGCGACGGGCTAGCAATCTGTCACTATTATACAACTTTGATTTATTTTTTAACCTAAAATTATGCTAGAAGTGGCAACAAAACTTGAAACGATTTCGTCTGCCCTCCCCAGTTTAGAGCACAGGCGTGATTTCATTGGGTCGTCCCTCAATTATCCTGTTCTCTATCATATTGATTTATTATTATTAGCCTGGATTTGTGTCCCACTGCTGGGCAAAGGCCCCCATGATCTCCATTCCTCTCGGTCTTTCGAATCCTCCCACCAATCACCCAAGAACACGTCAAAGTCGTCCCGCCATCTCCGCCTGGGCCTGCCTCATATTGATTTGGAAACCTAAAAAAAATCGAAGACTTTAAGTACCTAAATAACGATACAATTCATCTTTCATCTGTAACCAAAACTAAACCGCATTCAGACTTTATGGCAAGTCTCCTGGATCATAAAAAAGAGACATTTTAATAAAGCTACTCCCAGCTCCCTAATACCCTGAATTACAAACTGTTCTGTAAGCAACCGAAAGCAATTAACAAAGGCTTAAGGAGCATCTTGTAAACTGTATAAAGCGTATAAATCAATATTGTTTATTGTTCCAGTGAGTTGAACAAGTGGAGCTGGGCCACAGACTTATATCGAAATAGATACCGCGAGTTCCTGCATTTGTATGAAAACCAAGCGTGCCACTTTTTCTCTGCCTACTGTAACGTCACTTGAGTACTTTAGTGATGGGAATTGACAGTCCGAGTGAAACCGATTCAAAGGTGACGCCGCCTTATTCAAATTGTCCCGTCTTTAGGCAGTTAAACCTAATCTATAAGTTATAAGTGGTACAAAACTAAATGAAATCGCGTCAAAGGAAGAGCATTGCTCTCCCTTTTGACACGCGAAGTACAAAACTTGAGTCGTCTATTTCGATATAAGTCTGTGAGCTGGGCCAGCAATAAAATAGACGTTTATAGGCTTGCTCCTGCTCCGGCGCTATTGCCTTCAAGTGGAGTGCTAATGAAACGGTCAGTTCAACAGTTTAATTAAATGAGTGTCTCTTAGTTTTTGCCACTACATCCATTATGATTGTGTCTTCAATTTTTATGTCTCCATTCGCCCAACCGCCCCGTTTCCGCTGTCAATGCTTTGGCGCTTTTGCCGGAGTTGATTTTTTTTTCTTAATAGTCGTACTAAGTCTTTGGTCGGTGTTAATGTGCCTTTAGAGACAATTATCCGTAGATTATCGGTATGGTGTCGGGCTTAGGATAACACCTCTCAATTTCTTCCGTGGATGTAGTTAGAGGTGACTTAGGAATTAGGGGTATATTGCAGGCAACAGTCTAGCAGACTGTCACTAATATTCCTGCCAAATCAAAACCTAAAAAATATGTTAGAAGTGGCCATGAATCATGAAATAGTCATAATTTTGTCTACGTAGCGTTTCGTGTGCTTAGCCTACTACTTTGGGAATACAGACGTGATGTATGTATGTAGAGACAGATATTAAGCCCCAAACGCACTGATACGTATAGGTATGTACCATCGCGAACAGGGATTGTTGAGCCACTTACCTATGTTTGTAACTTGGTCGTGTAATACTAATCTAATAGCTGACATCTAGTCGGTCACATCGGTCATTGATTACACGTCTAAATTCCGAACAGTGGCAAGTGGCTCAACAATCCCGGTCCGTGACTGTACCTATTCAGTTTTTCTTTGACTTTGGTCAGGTCAGGAGCTTAACTGAAACCAAATCTCACTAGCCCGTTTCTTTGGCATCGCAAGGCCATTCTGAGTCTCATTAGTGATCTCCGTAAAGGAATTCTATGCTTCAGCCAGATTGCAAGTAACCAATCTGGCTCGAAAGGTTTCCAATTTTGCGGAGCTTCTTTATATTACCAAAGGTATTGAGAGCGAAAAGGACATTTTGATTACTTTGGTGAAGGTTTCTTTGACTGAAAAGGCTATTCTTTGATACTTGGATCGTGAATTCTGTAAACGATCTTGAATATCTACGTTGGTGTGCGGGGCAAGTCATTAGAAACTCGAGTACAGAGAAAATATTTTTGTAACGGCAATATCACTATTTTTTTTTTCAGCATTTGCTTAGCAAAGTTGACTGTCATGGTGAAGGTTCAAATTCAATTTCGAATTTTGAATAAAGAAATAAAAAAAATCAAGGAGATAACAGATGACCTCATCAGTACAAGGCAACCCAAATAAAAAAAATACTAGTTAAACTGAGAATAGTGCCATCCCTCGTCACTTATTGTATTGTGACTAGAAGTTACCAAAAAATTGTAATGAGAGTGAGTGTAAGATTCGGATTACCTCGCAGTTCGAAGACCAAAATACCAACAACAATATACGAAGAATGAAATAAATTCGAATTGCTTGAATTAAATTATGCTAAATGCATGTTGAAACAAACAAACATTGGGATAGGTCAAAATAAATAAAAGTCAAATCGCAAATCGAAGATTTAATTTTTACTATTTAACCCATTTATTTAAACGGATAAAAGTTAATTATTTTATTTATCAGAGACACAATACATACAAGAGAGGAATAATAATTACAAGTTAACTAAAACTAAAATAATTACAATTGCGGTGTCCAGGTGTTATTCTAAACTCGACATCACATGAACAAAAGACACGGAATCGTCGAAAGCATGAAATCAAATTAACTAAACAGTCATATTGAAAAAATAACAAAAAGCTCTTTTGTTTTCATAATTATCCGTATGTATCAAAAGGCCCTATTCCTATTTTAAAATATTAATACATATACGTATACGTGAGTTACAGAATTTCGTATTCAATATCTGATAGTGTTGAATGGTTTTCGAGTTGTTGCAGTGCATACCGTAGAACAGTAACCAAATTTGTATGGAGAAGCTATACAAATTTTCTGTAGCTTGCTTGTTCTTAAAACCACTCAAACGCTCTTCGCTTGTTCCTTAGGCCCGCTCCTAACCTATCGTAGCGATGATATGCCGCCGGAAAGTTTATGAGAAACCAGAGCGCTCGTTAGAGTGCCGTTAACAACAAACAAAATCAGCTCACCTTTTGAGCTCGCTCGGAAATGAAATTCCCTTCAGAATTATAGCGACACTTCGCCACGGGTTGCGTAATGCGATACTTTGAGTTGGAGCTCTGAAGAGCTGGAGGTGCCATTGGATTAACTTCATTGATCGTTTCATATCGCGATTGGTCGCAGGACCCGCGGTTTTTTTTAAACATAGCGCAATCACTGCATTTCGATTGTTTTTCATTTTTAATCGGTTCGCGAGCTTCTAATATTTTTGATTTGTGGGTTGCCAGGGAAAACGGTTTAGACTTTCGAGCAGTGTTTATACCTGTGGGTTGCGATCCCCTGGGAGGTAGTTTAACACCTTTAAATGGGATGGGCCTAGCGTTTCTACATCATACATCATAACATAAATTACGCCTGTATTCCCAAATGGGGTAGGCAGAGCACACGAAACGCTACATAGAGAAAACCATGGCTGTGTCACGTTTCGTGGCCACTTCTAGCATATTTTTTTAGGTTTTGAGTCGCTGCGGCGCTCCGCTTCCCCAGTCATTGCGTTTGAAGCTTAAGACTATTGAGTCTTTGGAGGTTGACTTTTTCTTGTCTTAAAGGAACCGCAAAGTACCTACGTTTTTTTTTCTGACCCACCACAGAACGTCGTCACAACTCAGACACACTCAACTCGATGTAATTAAGATCATACGTGGAAAGTCCCGCGTCATAATAAATACTCTCTTTCGTTTCGAAAATTAAAACAACTGGAATACTTGATGCTCCAATAATAAGAGCGGCGAATAAATTAAATTTCAGCTTATTTAAAGTAATCTTCGGCGCAAACAGATGGGTTGATTTGATAAATTATTTCTGTTCCGCCCTCAGCCCTTTCTGAGTGGTAAATAAATTTGGCACTTCTTCGCAAAAGGGACGGTCTCACTTACGATGTTGTCGGATTTATTAAACTAACCTTACGATAAAGTACGCATTAGGCGGCAATGTGACCTTTTTTGAGGCGAAAATTTGAAGCCGTTGCTAAAATATTGAGCCTACCTTATGTGGTGGATGGTGGTGGAGTGAGGGCTATAGAATGTCATCTCTCTAAGAAGTAGGACTAAGGATATAAGTATGATTTACTGTTATACCTCTTTTATCTTACTGTTAACTTTTTATCGTGTCGTGTCGGGTAGAAATTTGACTATTGTTAAAGTAGAGTCACCTAAAAACGTAAAAAAATCTAATTTAATGATACTTATAAGGATTTTATTTATTAGACCCGCTTGCTTTTAATTCATGATCATCTAATATTGACCAATGACCCGCCCAGTATTTTAGTAGCACAATGCACTATTGGTCTACTGTTTCCTTACATTTCAATCTCCATGTATCTGAGATTCTTATAACTAAAAGTTATTTTAAGCGAAAACGTTTCGTCCGCGATAAACTCAGTTTTCAGATGGATACATATTCTTGTATAAAAGCAGCGGAACGTTGACTATAACTCACCCCTCCCATTCAATACATCAATTTTACGGAAAATGAGCAACAAAATTGCATTTCGCTAAAGGCAATGAATATTTAAATTGATATATTGACACGACTCACGTTGCAGTCAGTAAATTGTTGTATTACAACAGGGGGGTTACCGCGATGTCTGAACGAACTTTTTAAAGATCCGGTTTATCCGGTTAAACCTTTAAAAATTGCGATCGGTGAATACTCGTGTGGTGTCGGGTCTAGAATAACAACACCTCTCCATTTTTTCCGTGGATGTCGTAAGAGGCGACTAAGGAAATAGGTTTAGATATGCTGTCACTATTATACTACCTGTTCTATCTAGTTTCAAACCTAATATTAAGATAGAAGTGGCTGCGAAGCGTGAAATAGTAATAAATGGTTTTGTCTATGTCCCGTTTCGTGTGCTCTGCCAACCCCTTTTGGGATCATAGGCGTGAGTGTATGTGTTAAAATTGAGGTCGGGTCACTTTGAAATTGGTCTCGTTAGGCCTTTCTCACATAAAGCTACCTTGAAATCAACCAGTTGTCACCTATTTATTTCAACTTCAAACTTCAATATCTCAGAAACCCCTTAGGTATCAGATTTCATTAAAACTGTTAGTACTTAACTGTATGTTCCTCGCACACGACTACTCAAACGCAACGAAACGAAACTCAGCTTCACTTACAAGGAAGGGTACCCAACTGTCCACCTCCGATTTGATTCATTTTGATATATCTTATAGAGTAGTCTAAAATAACGAACTATTTTTTTTTTTAGCTGCCCAAACTCAATCTGTTAGGAGAAAATGGCCGCCAAAGTGCTGAAAATTGACAAAACCTACTAATTTCCGTAGTGAGATTTGTTCAAAAAAGGTGATAATTAAATACTGGTTTTGTTACTATGTCAAAGAACATGAATAAAAACTCGAGGGGTGTTTCGGTATTTCACCACAAACTCGCTTTTTATATAAAAAAAAACATGTCAAAATTTCACAAATTTCGCCGCTACACTCACTTTCTTAAGGTATTTTTTTTAGCTTGAAAACTTCTTGGTTCATGATCTCATGGCTAATGGTTATGAAAAGACAACAAGAAAACAATGGGCTGTCTGATTTCTTAAAAAAATTGAACTTTATATTATCTTCTATTTAATATAATTTCAACCTGACTTAAAATGACATGATGATGACTTAAATATTCTAAACATGCTATAACCACACGGTTTATAGTACAGTAATGTACATTTTGGCGTCAAACCCTGATGAGTCAGTATTTTCACTTTTATGGTGTAAGTATACTCATACATATGCTTTATTGTTATTCTTATTAAATTGGTTATGGCGAGGTTGACAATTTTTTTTTTATTTCATGTCAATATTGTGAAAAACAAGTTATCCTTACTAAAATTACCAAGAACTGTTTTATGTCAAGTATTTTTCGACTTGATTCCCGATTGTGAATTAATGCTTTCTGAGGAAAATAATAGTACATTGAGTAACTAGGGGAGGAAATGGAACATTATTAACGAGAGGCTGTTAGAAGCCCGACGCCGCAGGCGGAGGGCTTTTATGCCTCGAGTTTATAATGTCCTTTACTCCCCGTGCTACACACAATGTTTTTCATCACATTTGCGAGGAAAAACTAAAAATTAAAGAAAATTCATGACATCACGTCACCGCGCCGCGCTATTCCTTTTGACAGCAGTGATGCTGTCAGTGCGTTTAGGTCTATTGTCACTTTTTTTAATCATATACCACAGACAAGAACTATGTTTCGTACAGAATTCGAATGGTCAAACAGCCAGACTCTACCAAAAAGGTTCAAACAAATTTACGAAAAATGCATATTAAAAAACGCGTTGACATACATCCAATGTATTAAATTAATACAGTTTCATAATGCATACATTAATTTTGCATTTAAAAATTGGCCCTAAAGTTTTAATAGCAGAATTTTTATTTTTACATTTGTAACCTCCTTAGTCTGAACTAACGTACCTATACTAACTTTTGCAATTTTTAAAACTAAACTTTACCTCCCATAGGATGTAATGATAACTCCCGCGGTTACAATTTAGGCCTTTGTCCTGAAGGATACGCGCTTGTAATACTACCATTGACGAGCAAGTGTGATGAAAAAATATTATCTTGTGCCGAAAATGCACAGTTTGCCGAAATAATTCATGATTTTGGCTACAAGCACCCCAAACAGCTATTGATAAGCGATGTCTTTTGCAAAAACTATATTGAAAACTGTTATATTGGCATGTATTAAATAGTTTTTTTTTAGTACGATAGATTGCTTCAATCCACACCTGGCTGAGGGGAAACCATCTTTAAACGTTATTATTTCAGCCATAAGACTTCCACTGCGGAACATAGGCCTCCCCTTTAGACTTCTATAAGTACCTGTTGGAAGCGACCTGCATGCAGCGTTTTCCGACGACCTTTATCAAGTCGTCTGTCCATCTTGTAGGTGGACACATAATTCAGTTTTTTTTTAATAGATCAGACTGCCAATTGTTTTTTATTGATATTTTTATTGTCTTTTCATGACATGCAAATGAGCAATGAGACCATGAACCAAGAAGTTTTCTAACTAAAAAAATTACCTTAAGAAAGTGAGTGTAGCGGCGAAATTTGTGAAATTTTGACGTGTTTTTTTTTATATAAAAAGCGAGTTTGTGGTGAAATGCCGAAACACCCCTCGAGTTTTTATTCATGTTCTTTGGCATAGTAACAAAACCAGTAATTAATTATCACTTTTTTTGAACAAATCTCACTACGGAAATTAGTAGGTTTTGTCAATTTTCAGCACTTTGGCGGCCATTTTCTCCTAACAGATTGAGTTTGGGCAGCTAAAAAAAAAATTAGTTCGTTATTTTAGACTACTCTATAACATATATCAAAATGAATCAAATCGGAGGTGGACAGTTGGGTACCCTTCCTTGTTAGTGTTGCCGATTTAGCGATTGACGCTAAAAGTTAACGACTTTTGCTAAAAAATAGAATAAAAAAAAGTTGTCCCTAAAATGATGTAATCAAAAGTTAGATGTTCTACGTTATTGCGCGGATACGTATTTTAATTATAATCTAATCAGTTATCAATACATCGGTAGTCGCTAATCATGCGACAAGGGGAAAAAATCGAGGGTTTTTTCAATTCTCACCTGCACTCAGTTGGACAGCTTACAAGTGACGGCATAGTGCTGAATCTTATTATTTTATGCTCTTATATCGTTCTACATAGGTCACCTGGTGGTTCAGATGACCCATATTTTTTTCAACATGGGCCAATAAGTCTAGTGCAAAAGTCGTCACTTCTAGCGCAAAGTCGCTAAAATTGGCAACACAAACACAGAACCTCGGGTTACCAGTTGCACGGAAATTTCAAACCATTGAGGATAGAACCTATAGAGTACTAATGTCATCTTGGTTGTTCGGAAATTATTCCGCAAAACAATTGAAGTGATCGCTGTGCTCTTATTGGCCGGTCCAAGATCGCGCGTAACGCTAGTGCCTTTTTCTCTACGGTTATTGGCTCTGTACAGTTTCTGTGACAGTGACGGTGACGTTTAGTATGTTGAAATCAACAAAATATTTGTGGACCGGGGTTGCGAACATTGTTTCTCTATAGGTTCTATCCTCTATGTTTCAAACTATCTAAATCTAATCTACCTACTTAAATATCTCACTACTATTATTAAACTGTCATCCTTATTTAAAAATACAACCTCTTTTTGTATCTACAGAATATTTAAAACATATTAAATAACATTATAATGGGAATATTAAATATACTTTTACCATTACGCGTTCGCAAATGTGATGCGACATACTTGTCCGGGCATAAAAGTCGTCTTTGAATTATTAAAACCAGCTAAAAGAGGATAAGTGGGTATCTCAGCTATCAAGGGTACTTAGGCAAAATACGTACGTTTCAGAATTACACCGATAAATATAATAAGGCTTCTCCTAAATTCACAAAAGTTCCATTGTTTGGCGAAAACTGAAGTCGAATCGAATTACCATTTGTCTAGTCGTGTTTCACAAAAACTTTGTTCATTCCAAGAATCCAAGATAATTAGACCTTCACTATGGTTTGACTTAAATATTTGCTAGAGCTTAATTGAAATGATCCAATTTTAGGTAGGTATAGAATTGGCCACTTTTCTTAAATTCGTGTATAAGTAACGGCACCAGTTATGGACGGTTTAAGCTGACAAGCACTAGTGATGGACACTTCATTCATAATTTAAAGACCATAGAGTTGTGAATTGATTGTTGTAAAACAAATGACTTTTCCTTAGTGGTTTGTAAATAAGACTCATTGTCCATTACTGGTTCTTTGTCCATTACTGGTGGCTTTACCTTAATTACATCAGTAGGCAACACGCACGAGTTGTCTCACGTGTGAAATGGACTATCTATCATTTTGTATTGTATTGTATTGTATGACTCTTTATCGCACATAAAACAATTACAGAAAAACAGGATACAGGATAACAGCTTCATATACAAAGGCGAACTTATCCTCGGGGGATATCTCTGCCAGTCAACCTTCGGGCAATTGACAGGATAAATGGAAACGAGTAGACATACATTTACATACATTTTCTAAAGTCTAGTTAGACAGTGACAGACCTCGAGTGATTTTGAAAGAAAAAAGTTATACTTACGTCGATATTAGGTTTGCCTTTTCAGGCTATACATACATGCAGGCTAACATAACCATGACTACTTCACGTTCTGTAGCCAATTCTAGCATAATGTTTACGTTTTAAGTTAATAGTGACAGGTTGCTAACCTGTCACTGTCACCTTAAAAGGTGCCATAACATCCCTAAAGTTTGAGATCGAATTAGAGATCAAAAATGAAAACAAGCAACTGTCAATGTCAAAGAGACATTCCAGAGGTAGTCAATCTGTTTTTGTTACTAATCGATATATTATTGTATTAACTTTTTAACTACTTTTAGTTTATTTATTTTTTTAGTTGCCTTTTACTACCTCCACGGAAAAACTGGAGACATGATATGCCAAACCCGACACTACACGGGATCGTGTATTACAGACATAGCGCTTATTATAATTTACATGAAAACAGAGCAGACGGATACGCCGACCAAAGTTAATTAACCGATGAAATCGAATGTATTACAAATAGAGCGTATACACATTACGTAGGGCTCATGTGCGACCCCTTTTCAAGCCCGGCTGGCCACCCCTGTCAGTGTTGCTAGTGGCCTCGCCCACAGAAGTTGTACAATATCTGCGGTTTGTGGCAACACAATAATGTTTTAAGCTTTCATGATTCTCTTTTCATCATACATTACTACACCAATTGTGAACAAATACATACAATTTTACACAAACACACACACATCACGCCTGAATTCCCAATTGCAGAGAATACGAAAAGTTACATAGACAATTTTAACTATTTCACGTCCCGTAGCCGTATCGTAATTTTAACGTTTTAATTTGTGAGGTACTACTTAAAGTGACAGGTTGTTAGCCTGTCGCCTAAAATATACCATAAGCTATTTATTTCCCGCCCCTGCATGTGTGGTATCGAGTTAAGAATAACACTTCTCTAATTCTTCAGTGGATGTCGTAAAAGGTGGCTAAGGAAATAAATAAATATCACTTTAGGGATAGGGATCAAAAAAAGAAGGAGGTTCTCAATTCGTCCTATTTTTTTTTGTGTGTATGTTACTCGATATCTCGGAGACCCGTGGACCGATTTTCAAATATATTTTTTTTTAATCGAAAGGGTATAACTCGAGATTGGTCCCATTGGCACGAAACCAGGATCTGATGATGGAATCTTGGAGAAATCGAGGGAACTCTTCAAATTTTATATGGAAATGTACGGTGTTTTCGGTAATTTGTTGATGAAGTCAAGATTTTACATTCCGTAAACAGAATACTTTCAATATATTGCTAATTTGAAGTTGGTTTTTTTTTTGTTTAAAATTATTAACTAACTTGTTGCTATTTATGTAGTTGACACTATAGTTTAAAAATTCCCTGCAAATTGAACACCCGATCCGTGGGAGTCGAAAGTTCTGCGCTGGCAACACTGTCCTTGTATCTCGTTTTACACTTCACTTGGCCCAACATATCGGCGTATAGCGTAGTAATTGAAAACTGCATTGTCAACTGCCTTTGTTGGATTAATTTGAGCCTGTTTAAGGCTTTGATGGGCTCCGCCGCCATTTTGGAAGTTTGAGGCTTTTGTTAGGCTCGTGATAAAACGCCTGAGCTCGGTTTGTCAACACTTACGGCAGCCGGCTTAGGCGCAGCGCAGACGACAGACTTCTTGTGCCATCGAGTCTGCGGCGCACAAAAAGTCTACTTGGATTGTATGCATTGTGCGTCGGACTTTTTGCGCGTCGTGTGCGTTACTGCATATAAAGCTTGAACACGCCAAAACGTGGGCACACATAAGTACTTCTTTTTTTTCATTCACACAGTATAGGAACTATTTAGTGCTGT
>BHDV01021255.1:240975-276722 GCA_005406045.1 Adoxophyes honmai
TTATGATGTAAATTATATGCAATTATTAAAAATGTCTTATATATTACAAATGGACATGTTTTTTTAGGGTTATGACAATGACCCATGTATGTATGTATGTGTTGTTAATTAGTAACTCAATGTTGTAAAAGTTACCAATCTGAACTGGGCCCGCGTGGGAACTACTTGTGACGAGGAGGCCTGTGCCCTGCAATGGGACGTATAGAGGCTGGATTGTTATTATTTTATTGCTATTTATACGAATGTAAATAATACTAGGCGCCAATGATAAAATAGCATTGCGAATAACATAATTTCGTAGGTTAAATTTCGGTTATTAAATTCAATGCACGGAAGTAAAACTCGTAGGCGTCGGTGATACAAGAGCGTTGCAAAGAACATAAATTTCGGACTAGCAAATAATCAAATACAAAATTTAATTTAATTTAGTTCAAATAAGCGCAAAATATGTTCGTAAAATCGCAATTAGACGTTGTAGTAGGCCCCCGGGGACTCAATCAAAACTGTTTTGATATTCAAATATTGTATTTTAATAAGTGTCATTTTGTATAGTTGAAAGATTCATTAGAATCGGTTATAAGTTTTTCTTCTATGCAGCGTATTTCATTGTTTTATTATATTTAAAAAATACTTCACATGAAATGAACCAAGCACATCCCGTGCGAAACAAAACCCACTAATGTAACAGTGTACTGTATACAGAACCCTATAGAAGCTCGTAGACTTCGTTTGGCAGATTTATTCTTATTTACGGGTAGGTTTGAAGAGTTTACGGCTCGCTGGTACTGAAACTTAACCAAGGGCAATGTTACAACTGTTTTATGGTGAGGAAAGCTGCGGCCAACTTTTTATTTGCCTTTTAGAGCTAAAGGTGTGAAGCAATTAAATACTTAGACTCGTACAAGTTTCGCATTACTTCAAAGTAAATATATTTTTCTTTTAATGGAGTTACTTATACATCGTGTCTGCAAACAGACGACAAAAGTATAATTGTGACAATTTGCTAGCATGCCGCCTAAAACATAATCCTATTTCCTTACATTAGTCGCTTCTTAATACACACGGAAGAAATAGAGAGTGCAACTCTAAACCCGACACCACACGGGTTTAATGAAGTTAGATTACGAAAAATGTAAAGTTAATGTACGTATGAAAATTTTAATTTCAAAAATTACCACCTTATTTGCAACGGCGCATACCTACCTATGGCAACTTAGGGAGCGTCCATAAATTACGTGAGGTATTTTAGGAGGAGAGGGGGTCGAGTCAAATCTCATCTAATCTCACGTTGGGGGGAGGGGGGGTCACGGCAAATATCACGCAATTTTTTTCTTGTTTTAAACAAACAAAAAAATACTATTTTGGTCCATTTAATCCAGATGCCTAAGGTCTTAAAAAAGCGAAGTGAGTATGTGGATGGCGCTTTACATTTGACACTTCATGAGTGTATCCGAACGAAGAAAAATTTAAGTTTTTTTTTAAGTTACGTCTTCATTTGAAGTATTTTTTCTTTTTACAATAACATTTTGAAAAATCTCACGTGTGATTAGGGAGGTGGGGGAGGGGGTTGAATAAAATCTCACGACATCTCACCAAGGGTGGTGGGAGGGTCAGAAAATTGAAAAAAACACTTCACGTAATTTATGGACGCCCCCTTACCTAAGTTGCCACGAACAAAGTAGCTATATATAGTATAGTACACATACTTTATTTCAATTTAAACAACTAGTGCAAAACTGGCATAGCTTCAGGATCAAGAGAATTTTCTCTGGGTACTTCAGAAACGATTCTGTTTCATAGAACAATCCGTTTTCACTTCCGATGTCTGGCAGTACGGATCTAGTTACAAGCATATATCAAATCGGAGAGCTAAACTATTACGTTCAATCTGAGGATGCTGCGGCACGGCAACCGACAGTGTTGCCACCTTAGTGACTTTGTCGCTAAATCTAGTGACTTTTGGGATTATGTTAGTGACTTTTTTTTTAGGCGTTTCATACATTTTAGTGATTTATTTTTCAGTTAATATAGCTGGTATTCCATACATTTAGTGATTTTTGGAAGACATTTTCTACAATCTAGCGATATTTCGAAAAATGTTTAGTGACTTTTAAACCCAGCAGGTGGCAACACTGGCAACCGACATCTGAACTGGATCGGATGAAACCACAAGGGTTGGCAATGTTGCGACTTAATTTATGACAAAGCAACAAAACAGGAACTACGATTTGTCATGAAATACTTTTATCATAGGTACTCACAACTGGTTAAATCGTTTGTGGGGTTATTATCTCTGCTAACTTTTTAACGTGTACCTAATGGCTACTTGTACACCGTCTATTTAAGATTTCAATTTGCACGGTCACATCCCTACACTTTTGGAAGTAAACTCAAGACATCTTCGCAAATGATGATACCGATATAAGCGTGCATTGTTCGAAAGAAAGTAAAAAGACCGGCCAAGTGCGAGTCGGACTCGCGCACGAAGAGTTCCGTACCAAAAACAGCAAAAAACACCTTTTTCTATGCCCCCCCCCCCCTTAATTATCACGACTATTTTGATTTTAGTATTTGTTGTTATAGCGGCAACAGAAATACATCATCCGTGAAAATTTCAACTCTCTAGCTGTCACGGTTCGTCAGATACAGCCTGGTGACAGACGGACAGACAGACAGACAGAGAGCGAAGTCTCAATAATAGGGTCCCGTTTTTACCCTTTGGGTACGGAACCCTAAAAATCGTAAACACCAATGGTAGATACACATAAGTACTTATTCCATAGGAGATCTTCTCTTCAATTTACAAGAAAGACTTTGAAATCTGCTGAACATTCTTATTCCTCTGTTCAACCCTAATCGGTTCACGCTTGACCTGTTACCTCTGCAGTCGGCGTTAATCACTGCAAGACGATAAGTGGCCAGGTTTTAAGTTTTAACCACCATTGGGTGATTATTCTACGTCAACGACTACTAAGTACGACTAGTTACATTCAACGTCAAGGGTTTCCTTAATAGAACTACAGTTACTTTTTTTCCAAATAGTTACATTAATATAAACGATTCAATTATTTTGTTTATGTCATTGTCACGCATCATGTGCTCTGCCTACCCCATTTTGCTAGTATGTTTTGAGAATTTGTACGTTTCTTGCATTCATATCCTTGGAATTTTGTAGCCGAAATAAAGTTGACAATACATGATTGTTTAATTTCTCATTATGTTGACATTCATCGTGTCTGTTATATCAGCCAATACGGAATATATTGAGTTGTATCAAAAACGTCAAAACTCCAATACCGTCACACCGAAATATACCTTATCGACCTTATCGTCAACACAGTACGCTATCCATTCAAATGTTAAAGGAGTGTGTTTAAACCAACCCCGATTTGCATCGGCTTCAAATAACACGTGAATGTATTAACTTGATAATGAGATATTATTAATGATCTCATTAATTGGATATTAATTTGCCCACTGGGATGAATTCAAATAGAAATTGTTAGATTCTGTTATGCTTATTGTGAGATTAGATTTGCATTTTGTTACCTAGTGAATGAACTCAAAAACTGTTATTATTTATTTTTACATTATTTCCCGTATGGTGTCGGATTTAAACGACACCTCTCAAGTTATTCCGTTGAAGCCGTAAAAAGGCGACTAAGGAAATAGGTTAAGGTACATTTCAAGCGGTCTAGCTAGTCAGCCTAGCAACCGGTCGCTATAGTATCTCATAACTTAAAAATAAAATTTGTTTGCGAAAAGTGGCTTCGGAACGTGAAATAGTCATGGTTTTGTCTTTGTGGCGTTTCGTATGCTCTGCCTACACCGTTTTGGAAAACAGATGTGATGTGTTTAGTACTAGGTACATCATTGCTCATTAACATTCGTAGATTTTTATTTACATTTAACATTAAATTGTTTACAAAATAAAATGTCAATATAATTAGTAGTAACTCCACTCCGTGTTAATTACGTACTTAAGTACCACTTACATGCATTGTCGTTAATTTCCATCCAAAGAAAACACAACTATCGTTTCTCATTATTTTTTCGTAAAAATGCTTACTAAAATGCCTCAAAAAGAACATTTAAGTTTGACAAAAGCCGTAAGCTCTTTTACCTTGAGATCTTTTTGATCTCTCATCGCATTTAATCACGAGATGAAAGGTATCCTTCTGTACACGCCCTAAGCTCCTGTTTCTGAGATTTCCTCGAAAGTTTCCCCAATAACACGGTATAA
This sequence comes from Adoxophyes honmai, assembly GCA_005406045.1. Taxonomy (NCBI): domain Eukaryota; kingdom Metazoa; phylum Arthropoda; class Insecta; order Lepidoptera; family Tortricidae; genus Adoxophyes; species Adoxophyes honmai. Next base: position 245,219 of record BHDV01021255.1, read on the forward strand.
TATTCAAGATATACTTACTTAGAAAACGCGGTAATTCTTTAAACTGTAGTTAGAGAGCGAGAGATCTTAGTAAAATACCTAAGATAAAATTATCAACCACATTGTTGAAAAAATATCGGATAACTCACGTTTAATAAATCGAGTTTAGCTCGACATGTTTCGGACTAATTCGTAGCCCTTCATCTAGGAGCCGCGGCAGCTGCTGCTGCCAAACGCGAACTGCGCGCCTCGGCGAGACTCAACATGAGTGAGTCTCACGGTAGTTTAATGTATAATACCAACCACATTGTCCGTTGCCAGGTGCCAAACAAACCAATAGGTATGTCTTGAAATAAGTCACAGGCGAATACAGATTTATGCCTGTTTTCCCAAATTTGGTAGGTAGAGCACACGAAACGCCACAGAGATAAAACCAACAGTCATGGTCCGCGGCCATTTCTAGCAAATTTTTTTAGGTTTTAAGTTGGCAGGTACAATAGTGACAGGTTGCTACCCTGTCGCCTAAAATATACCTACCTTAACCTGTTTCCTCAGTCGCCTTTTACAACATCCACAGAAGAAATGGAGAGATGTTATTTTAAACCCGAACAAGGAACCATATCTTTCTACAATCTCAAAGGCAAATGCTGTTTGGCACGCAAAAACACGTAACCGCCTACAGTGTCATAGGGACATACGCCTATTTGCGATAGCAGGGTGCTTGCGTTAGATATGCTAGAACTTAGAGGACTTTATTGCCTAAGTTCAGGAGCTTGCATGGCACGTGGAATGAATGTCATTAGTTAGATTAGTTAACGGCATTACTTACCTAGTTCAGTATCTGAGACCCGACTATACTCTGTTTCATGTAACATTAGATATGTAACGGTCAAATCCACACACGTGAACCCACACCACAAATGGTGATACACCGTTTATATTGGAAACATTACACCTGACATAATGTAATAGGTGGTATTGCAATAATGATTTCCAGTTTTACATTTGGATTTATCAATTTGTCTAATCTTAAACGAAACGGAGTATAGAATGGATAAGGCGAACGATACCATTAATAGGAGTCTACGCAAGATAGAAACGTCAACCGCCTGTAAACATAATGTAAATGTAAAGTGCGCATTAAAATATTTTTTTATTAGAAGAATGGTAAAGAATTGAGATTTACTTTAGTACGCTTTTCGCTTGCGTTAGTGGTGCAATTGCCTTTTCGATTTGAACTACAGACAGGAAAGATAACTCACATAAATAGTACGTAAGTAGGTACAAGCCCGATGTAAAACGTAACGTAAGAAAAATTCATACAATACAATAAAAACTCAGATTTATTAAATTAGGTATACATAAAAACAAACAATTACAGAATTACACTGTTAATTAGGAAAATAATTTCCTTAAGTAATGATATGTGAGCCACACTTTACTCTTGGATATAAATACTTTTTTCGTGTTAAATACGAGTAAAAGTCATTTATTCCAATACTCCGTTTTTATTCTCATTTGGTTTAAGCCACCCCAGGTCCTTTTTCCTATTAAAAAAAAGCTACTTGACAGTAAAGTTGCCACAAAACAAAACACAATTTTTCTTTTAGCCGTCGAGCAGTTCATGCGTTCTAATTTTGAAAGTGTAAAAAGTGAGTGCCGATAATGACTTAACCAGCCAGTGTTAAAAAAGGCCATAGATAACATGTGGAACCCAAACTCAGTGGATAACCGGCAGTTGGAAAAACGCGTAGTAGTCGGTAGGGTTCGTCCCACGTGGGCACGTAACCTTCCAGAAGCGAGGGAGGATGACGACAAGAATGAAGAGATTGGGGTGATGCCGCATAGCGACCCTCCGTCGCCTACGGAGCCCTGGCAGCAGCAGACCAAGCAGGACGATAAATATGACGTTTTCGGGAAGGTCAGTAATTTTTTTTTGTGTGCTGTGAGGCTGAGTTATCGATTTTTGGTCACACCGGAAAACACGCTAAAAAACGGACTGTGATAAAAAAATTGTTGAGCTAAATCAGTTTTCAATTCGGCTAGTAGTACATAATTATTAACTGAGTACTTAATCACTGGAAATTTTAACCTTTTCGTCGGCAACTACTCGTATATCAGCCTTGCTGGATTACTTCAATGCACAGGCAATCTTCTTGCGATTGTATTAAGATTCAACTTCTTGGTATAGCATAAGAAGCACGTGTCATCGGATGACGACTTCCGATTTTTGTATTTGACGTGACGGCGAAAAGGTTAACAATTCTCAGAATAGTACCAATTTCGCGCAAATTTTATCTAAAATGAAAATTCCAACATCCAAAAATTGTTGGTTTGAGTCGTAGCTAGTTTAGCTCCAAGCCCATTGCTTGGCACAGGCCTCCTCTCAGTAAGAGAGGGCTTGAGCTATCGTTCCCACGTGGGCCCCGAAAATTCACACACATCATCGATTTACTTCCCTGAATGAAGGTTTCTCACGATGTTTTTCTTTACCGAATAGCTCGTGGTAATCAAAATTCGACTTCGCACGTACAAGCATTTCGAAAAATTCTGAAGTGCGAGCCTGAGATTCGAAGCTACGACCCTCTGCATGCTACCATGTCTTTTGTGTTACCTTACTTAGGTTGACATACTGACCTTATAATTTGTTTGCCTTTTCGTAGGTGATGCTGCTAGGAGACAGTGGCGTCGGCAAAACCTGCATGCTCGTCCGGTTCCGGGACGGCACGTTCCTCGCCGGAAACTACATATCCACCGTCGGCATCGACTTCCGGGTATCACGGCAATATCCTTATTAACCAACGCTGGGGAAAATACTGCTCAATGTCGGTTAAAAACCCTGTGAAAAATAAAATATGTAGCACAAAATTGTTATTCTTCGATAGTTCCTACTTATATTCCATTAGCAACTATTTTAGTTAGGCATGAGTTGAGTAGGTAACGCTCGTGTGTTTTGCCTTTACATGAAAAAAAGACTGGCTAGTAAACAAAGAACAAGGAAGGTTAAGCTATGACTCAAACTTTTTTTTTTTCTAGGTAGCCATATTCTCGCAAAAAAAGATAACTACCAAGGGTTCCAAGTTCAAATGGGCCAGTCACGGGTGTCCATGGCCGGTTTGCCGCCACGCGATTGGTGTTCGAACTTTGGCGCGCTTTTTCTGTTCCCGCCCCTTGCCGCATGACAGCTGTGATTGAATCGGTTTCTCGCCTGACTGATTTATTGTTGCAATGGGATTTTTTTATTCGTGCTGATTTTTTGCCACTCTGATTTATGGCATCTGTCACTTTTTTTTAGGGAGTTTATATTTATTAGCTTTGTTTTGTGGCAGTGAAACGAGACGGATTTATTGCATAAGTAGGTATAAAATACCTACGGCAGCTATTTCTGAGAATAACTGCACTTAAACGTTTCTACCTATCTCAAGAGGAATTTTAAAGGCACAGATTTATGGTGCTATCAAATGAAGCGGTAACGACACGGTGTAATGTCACGTGTCACAATGAAATTGAGAACCTACGTAAAACGCCGTAAAACTCGAAACCTACCTACTTTACCGGGTCGTATTCGAAATAAAAGAAGACAAAGTGGAATTGTACATTCGAAAAAAATCCTAGATTACGTGCCAGCTAATTAGTATGATAGCACAACGTAAATATACTAAGCAGCTTAGCGTTATTATTATTATTTTATCTAAACTAAAATAAATTTCATTGTTGCGTTATAAAGTTATAATGGAGGTCGTTTTTACAAACTTGAACATTTCAGTACAACTAGCGTCATCTGTTGCAGAACAAGGTAGTTACGGTGGACGGCATCAAGGTGAAGCTTCAGATTTGGGACACCGCAGGGCAGGAGCGCTTTCGTAGCGTTACACACGCTTACTACAGGGACGCGCACGGTAAATATTGTTTTTAATGTATAAAATTACGATAAAATAAACTTTTGACTCTGTTGGTGACAACTTTAAAGTACGAACATTATTTATTATCCAAAGGCTATTTTAAAGATCGAACATGAAACAATTGATAACATTTAAAACTGCTAGCGCCATCTGTTAGTAGTGTCAGTAACTAAATGTTGTTTTGTTCTACATAATTATTTTGTAATAGGTTAACCTTAAAAATTACGAAACAATACACCTAAATCTAAATATATAAAAGGAGAAACTGACTGACTGACTGACTGACTGACTGACAGATCGACGCACAGCATAAACGGCTAAACGTAGGCACTTGAAATTTGGAAGGGACGTAGCTTAGGTACCGTAAGAAAGGAATTCCCGAAATTCCCACGGGAACGGGAATTAGCGGGAAAATTTGGCATGCAGGTACCTTAGTAAACTTCAAGCTTAGTTGCAACGGGATATTGCGAAATTCCCACTGGAACGGGAGTTAGCGGGAAAATCCCGTTGTATGAAAAATCTAAACGGCTTAAGTTAGACGCTTGGAATTTGGCATGCAGGTAAGATTGAAATAGTCGAAGGGATGGGGAGTGAGTGACATAGGCTACTTTTTGTCTTTTTATAATCCATCACTTCTCTAAAATGAGGGGTGTAAAGTATTTCGTCACCATCGTAGAACAACGTCGGATTTACAAAATTGCAAAATCGGGTTTTATTCATAAATACATTTAAATAGTAACGCTTAATCGATGTGTATTTTTTTTTCTCTGAAATTATTAAAATTAAACGAGTTCTAGACTTGGTATACAGACGGATCTAACTTTGACCCTCGGAACAATGACGGATTCGCGGATGCGCCGATATTTTATGGATGGTCTCGCCCCATGGACCCTTCAATCCCGCGACGTATGCGCATTACCATCTGTGTTCTAGGTTAAGTGGCTACATTATAGGTGAATTTTACTAAGTTTGTAACCATCATCATGACTTCATGACAAGCATAGTTTTTTGATTTACTGAATTTTTAGGGTAACGCAACTAAAAACGTCGGAATCTACAATTCGTCGTTTTACTATGGAGTTTCCATATATTTTACAAAATTTTATTTTTCTAATTAAATATTACTTTGATTAATTAATAATAATTGTTGCAACGAAAAAAAATGAAATTAAATTATTTATGTTTTTCAAGACGGAAATTCACATCCGACTTTGTTCTTTGTATTACAACGGAATTTCAACCGCAGTATTAACACAACCGTCTTTTTTACAGGGACAAATTATGACATACGTCTCTGTTCCATTTCAAATTTCCTGAAATTTATGTTAAAATGTAAAAATTTTAGTTTCAGGTTAAAGAAAATTGTAGTAGATAAAACACGATATTTTTTTTTTTATCATTTTGTTTTTATTTTTAAGATAGGTACGTGTACATCATTACATCACTTTTACCAGATGGGCAATCAATATTAACTTATTTTCAGACAACTTCCGAAATGAAGAAAGTGCAGTCATTGTGTCCATTGTAAAAATACTTAACCACAGTGTAGTTTCTGCCTGCAAATACTATGTCACCAAATCCTTTTACAGCAGGCAGTCTGTCATCAGTAAATTCTCGGTCTACATCGCCTTTTACTTCTACTGCAAATGTTTTAAGCCCAGAGCTTACGTATCTTCTTCAAAATATAACCCCAATATTGCCTAGTGATGATATTACTTCTCTACCGTCTCCACTTAATAAGCAAAAGCAATGTGATGATGCTTTTTTGCCCTCGACATGTTCTCGATTATTACTATATATACTCTCGATTCAAAAGCGTCAATTAATAGCATTGTACCAGAATGTCCAGCAATTATTAGTGCTAACTTACAAAATTAGGACAAAAAAACTTCCCTGAAATAAAGCAACGGGCTAACAGAAGGAAAAATGCTAAAAAATTTAGACTAACAGTAAAGAAGCAAAAAAGGGCGTGTTACAAAAAGATGTTAGGAGTCAATGCAGGAACTTTATGTCAATACAAGTGGAAATGTTCCACTAATATTTCGCAAGATGAGCGCTGTATTTATGAAATTTAGGGAGATTAGAGACAGGGACAAACAATGAAACAATGGCTATATATGGCAAACTATTCAACTAAAGAAAATAAGAGCAGAACATTTCAAATGGAATTAAAACACAACAGACAGTTTACGTATAAGTCATTTCTACCCAACGTAAATGTCAGTAATACGGAAATGAATGTGTGTAAAGTTATGTACTTAAATATGTTAATTAGGCATCAGTGAACGAATGAGAAAAACGGGTCAAAGGAGATCAAAAAAGATTATGAGAGAATGCTACACAAACCATGGCAAATTTCTCGACAAAGAAATGATTTACTCTGTATGAACCCATGTCGAATCGTTCCTCAACACCCGACAATCATCAAAAAGCCTTAACTTAGATGGAAGTCTTAGTTTTGTCAGGATGTTCGAATTATACAAAGAACGGCCCGAGTGAGAGAAATTTACCATTAGAGCTTATAGTGTGCAGCAATACATGGATATTGTTAAAAATAAATTTTATTTATCTTTCCGTTTCCCAAAAAAAGACACTTGTGATCAATGCCACTTATTCAAAAATATAGGAAATCCACCTGAGAAAAAAGACTATGCTGCTCACCAAAGTAACAAAACTATTGCAAGGGGTTTAAAAAATAGTGATAAAAATGAGGCTGGTACGTCCAATGGCCCGACACTACGTGCAAATAAGCTATTTTTACTATAAGGCTACAATTGGGACGAGCGTGGCTAAACGTGGAACCAATTAAAGCTTGTTATTTTTATTAAAAATATAAAGATCTTTTAATTCTTTGCAAAACAGGCATAATATACCAAGCCAGCGCTCACAACTTTTTTCTTTCTTTACCTCATAGACGTAGTTCAGTAACAGAGGAGCCTAATGATGGACTACACTCTATTTACATAAATATGTAAACGTTGTAAAGTTGTGTTTTTTTAGAATTTATCGTTTATTTGTACTACAGATTTTTTTGCTACCGAGAGGTTTATTAATTTATTTTTCAAAGAAGCAAAAATATGGTCAATTTTAACATTTTTGCCAAGATCCGATTACAGTCCGTCACGTAAATATTGCTCAGTTCCGCAAAACACAGACGTATAATCTACTTACGACATACACCACTTGGGTCTCATCCGGAGAACAACGTCGGATTTTTACATTCGTCACTTTCGGCTCCGTAAAATATCGACGTATGTGACTTTTCTCAAAATCTAATGAAATTTCAAAATATTTTCATCAAGCAATAAAAAGCTAATCTTATTTACAAATATATTTGTGAATTTGAAACTTATATGACAATCCGTGTAAAAGTTATGGCAGAATGTACAAAATAAAATCTTCAAAGCGCTGTACTGTAAAGTTGTGGTTTTGCAAATCCGTCGTTGTCTGACGATCGTGACGATTTATGGTGCATTCCGCAATTTATCAATGTTTTCTATTTAGCTTATACCTAGAATCTTTTTATCCTATTCCCAAATTGAAAGACAAGTACAATATACATATCGTCTACAGCAGCGTATTCAAATAATTCTGAGATCTCTTCTGTGTCATTCCGAATTTAATGCGAGCGAAGCCGCGGGCAAAAGCTAGTTTAATCATATGATTAAACTCTATCATAAGCCAAATAAATAGAGGACAAAAGTTTTTTTTTTGAGTGACAAGCCCACGATTCCAATCGCTTACAACCAGTCTCGGCCTCGACCCGTTTGCCAAACGGTCTGCGACGCGCGCTGGCTCCCATTCCCAACCGTACGCCACAGTCATAAGGTTCACATTACAAGGGGTGCGGTCAAGTAAAACTGGCCACATGTGGATTTGTGGAAGTGGACTTGCCCACACTGGAGCAAGTGGAACAGCTCATTATGTGACGTTGCTTTAATCTAGAGCAAGTTGGCAACCTGACAATTTAAAACTTCGAACATGAATGTGAGACTCATTCAAAATGAAAAATGAAAATTCCGCAATTTTCAACGTAAAAAGCTATAAATTGGCATGCGGGCTGTGACTAACAAGATCTCTTCTGTTACCCCGAATTTAACGTGAGCGTAGACGCGGGCAAAAGCTAGTGAAAAATATGGCTAACTCACGCCTTAGATCAAGTTTAGCTCGACATGTTTTGGCTAGTTCTTAGCCCTTCACATACAGCTGTATAGCTGAGCATCAGCATCTGTTCGAACAGAGTGGTGGCGTACAGTGCACGTTTGGCAGCGGCCACCGTTCTCGTAGCTCCTAGATAAAGGGTGAGGACTAATCCGGAACATGTCAAGCTAGGGATATATACCACTTTACCTATGTTTTTTGTATCGGAGAATTCTGGAACTAGGAAAGTACCTATTGGAGCAATGAAAAATATTTATAATGTACATAGTTTGAAGGTATCACGCCTATAGGGTATTCCGAAATGTGGTAGGCAGAGCATACGAAACATAACATTGTAAAAACCATGACTATTTTACGTTTCGTGGCCATTACTAGCACAATTTTAAGTTAGCTACAGTGCCTGCCAGGCCAGGTTGCTGGCCCATCACTACAACATACCTAATTGCCATTGCCACTCGTCGCATCGCCGTGTGGAGGCAGCGCCTAGCACAGCAGTATGAGCGCGGCATACAGTAACTCTCATTTTCCGACGTCTTTAGTTAGACAGTGACAGCTATAGTCTGTCTAGCGCGCAACCATACTCGCTCGCTGTCGTGCCAAGCCAACTGGACGCATTGAGTACGTTCCACTTAGCTCCCGCAACGCCATCGACCACAACCGCAGAATACCGTTCCAGTAATGTAAAAACGCCGCGGGCGTTGTAGGCGAATACTATAGGTAGAACGCACAACTTGAGCACTGTGTGATTGCAATATGCAGCAATATGGAGCAAAATTAACAAAATTTAATTCGACATGACGTATTCCCGTGAATCTATGGTTGCGTTTTTCACAAAATGAATGAGACTCGGGAAATTCGTCAAGTTTGATGACATGTAGGTACTTTGACAGTATTGTGTGTTAACATGTGACGTTTTAGTAAAAACCCACTCTGGCCCACCTATATTTTGTGGGCGCGATGTAACCGCGAACAGTGAGGTCATATAGGTATGACGTCAAACGACTCGCTCGTGATGACCACAGGCCAGAGATGTGCTATGCTCCGATGCTACGGATGCGTTTGATATCCACCAATCATATTCATTAGTGTTTCAAGGTAAGTATTCAAATCTTTATTGCACATTTTTACAAAGGGGTTTTACAAAAATGTTAAATGCCCTGTTGGGGCGTAGCAATTTAACTTAATACTAATTACATGCCCTGTCGGGGCGTACATAAAATGTATTTATTATCTATATATACCTATACTTAAAATTATTCAACAGGTAGGTACAATTCAAAAGGTACGTACAGGGAGATTAAAATTATTTAACATGTAGTTGCTAGGTACTTTCAAAAGGTGCGTACAGAGAGATCACATTTGCTTAAGACTATTATTGCAGCTACATCAGCTTATTCACATAGCGTAGCAAACAATCGTTGCGGATGATTAGTGGAACGTACCCAGTGACGTGTTATTATGTCTGGATTAAGTGTAATTAATGGCGACGATACAAATGTGGTCTGGGTGTAACCGCTCGGTTGTCAGCGACAGACAGACAGATTGATAGCATAGCCAACACTCGAGACACATTCAGTACTTATTACCAAATGCGTCATCATGGTAATCAATTGCGATGTATTGACGAAGCACCAATGGATGATGAGTGTTTTATGTTTTGTAGCCAGGAGTAGACTGTTTAAGAGTTGTACAGTCGGCTAAGAAATTGGTCTACCCCCTGAAGGTCGATGTTCGTTTGAACCTTATGAAACAACTAGGTCGATTTCAATTATGACAGTGACAATAGCTCCCTTATTATTATTGCATTTACGTCACGTCATGTGTCATGTCAAATTTAGTGATAATTTGATCTCACAGAAACTTTTGTCAAAAGTGGTACTTTCTTGGCTGACCGTACCTACCTACCTATTCGAACACTATTGTATAGTTACCGGCATACTATAACTTAGCGAGATTTTTTGTAGTGGTTGGTTGTAGGTTTTAAGTTCGCGCATCGTTTTTCCAGGTTAAAGGGATGCACTAATATACCCCCAATACAAATCTTGTCTATTTTGATGTCGAGTAAGCCTGTTAACTTAAATCCTAAAAATATAGAAGTACCTAGTAGAAGTGGCTACTATGGTTTTGACTATGTGGCGTGTCGTATGCTTTACCTACCTACCCCTTTGGGAACACAGTACGTATTCTAAAACTTTGCTTACTATAGGAACTGTTTTCTCCGCTTGGAGATGAGTTTTGAATGAGTAAAATATCACCGTTCCATTTCTTCCGTAGATGTCTTATGCGATTAGATACTTACCGATTTAGAGTCAGATCCAGACTGCCGAACCTAACTAATTAGGTAGTCTTTAAACGATCTATTTCATCTTAATGAGGAAATTAATATGCAAAGAGCAATTAACACTCACGATGTTCAGTATAAACGATGGTTTTAATAAGTTAGGTACTCAGTTCTTGAATTATAATTTAGGTAAATTATAATTCAACGTAGGTACATATATTCATTTGGAGAGGGAGAGCGGGTAATAAGCACAAATTCATAAGCAATAATAATTTTAGATTGGAATCAACACAAGTAAGGCACCGATTTAATCATTCATTCATTCATCAGGCTACAAAAAAACCCTATGACTATTTCATGTTTCGTAGCCACTTTGATTAAAAGCGAAACAATAGTGCCAGAAGATACTAGCCTGTCACCTAAATCATACCTACTTAAATCTCTTTCCTTAGCCTCTTCCACGATAACGGAACAAACCAATTCAAGTTATTATAAGAAAGACCAGTTCTTGTGTAACTGATAGAAAAAGTGTTTGATTGATTCCAATAATAATACCACTACATATTTAATAGGCTACAAAATTCTACAACGGAACCTTCTCTAAACAGCTTATTATTACACCACAAAAACTTTTTACAAATAAAATATAATTACGCTTAAAATAGCAGTTAGTAAATGCAGCAGAGAAAGCCATCAACGTGAGTCTCGATTCGAAATTCGAAAGGACGCTTTGACGCAGTCGCGTTCCCCCTTCAAAACCTGCAGTGCTGCCAACCGCACAGATGTCATTATGTAACTGATTTCTCGCGTCTGTTCACAGCTCTGCTGCTCCTCTATGACGTCACGAACAAGACCAGCTTCGACAATATTCGGGCGTGGCTCGGGGAGATTCGGGAGTACGCGCAGGACGACGTGGTCATTATGCTTCTAGGTGAGACGAAGGGGCATTGTTCGTTATCGGGCTGGCACTGGCATGCTTTGGCTGTTCGGAGCTGTTCCGCGAAACAAGCGAAAGGTTCATGAGTGGTTTTATGTCTTTGTAGACGCAAGTCACCATTTTGAGTTATTAATACGAGCGCATTTTTTTCCTACTTATTATTATTGGTTATTTACACAGTTGCGTGCCAGACTCACTTCCTCACTCAGTTTAAATTACTAAAAGAAAGAGTGGGACAAAGCAATTACGGATTTAACGTTCCATAGAAGAATACTTTTCTGCCACTGATTCACATGTTTCATTTAAATTCCTCAGGAATCAGGAACTATCTAGGCTTATTCCTGCCTAGTTAAATCCTCTCGTATCTACCAATAACTGGGGTATGCGAATCAATTGTACAGCGACACCCTTCGCGGGTTCGTCCGGCCCTTTGCAGACAGTGCCGTTTTAATTTCCGCATCGAAGGAAGCGATTTTGCAAAAGGTTTCAACTTACTTTCGCTTCATTGGACTGTTAGCTTTCATCGTTATTGAATTTACTGAAAGTTTATAATAATGTAACCGCATTATAAAATTTTATCATTACGGCCTTTATTTGCTTTCAATTTAATGAATGTTGTAACGAACGAAATTTGCAAAAGTAATCGAACTGTACTAAAACCTAACACTACTAGATTTCAGAACAAATCTGCGCTAGATATCAATGTGTATCAAATGTGTGCTAGTAGTCAGTAAATTAAGTGGACGCCATAATCTTTGCAAGAAGGCCACCATCAAGTACCTACCATTATTCCGAATGTAGGATTACCTGGAATGGGTCGTCCTCATTCTGCCAAAGTGATCTTTTACCTCTCACAACACTGCCTGTTGACGGGATCAAATATAATTCCAGGTAACAAATCCGACAGCGGGCTAGAGCGAGCGGTGCGGCGAGAAGAGGGTCTCCGTTTAGCGCGGGAATACCAAGTGGCATTCATGGAGACATCGGCAAAAACTGGCCTGAACGTCGAAGCGGCGTTTGCTCATGTTGGGAGGGCTCTAGTAGCAAAAGCAAACCCAGCAGACCCTAATAGGCTAGCTGTAAGAGCGCCACAGACGCAGGAGCAAAGGTCCTCATGTCCGCCGTGCACTTAAAGCTAGGTTTATCTGAATGAGATGAATAAAAAGTAAACTTGACGCATGATGTAGCCCTTTAATTACATGCTGGTTGAAATAACGACTGAACCGACAGAGAAATACAAATCCTTTAATCACACAGAACTTCGTGTGGTACTTGTTTGGAACCAATATTTTGCGACTGCAATTGGGTCGTTCTTGTTCCATTACAAGCTTATTCTTCCATCTCCTTTATGCGTTGGCTCGTATTAACAAAGCATTACTTCAGTATTTTAATGTTCGTAATGCGTGGTAGAAAAAACCTATAAGACCCAACGTTACTTAACAGATTTGAATCCACAACACCACAACAGACAAAACAGTATTCACTTACAGTGATTTATAGAAATTACAAAAAGTTCGTGCATTATCGCCACTATCTAACGTGTTATCTCGTCGTGACCTTTTTGGTAGGCCAGGCTGCTAGACCATTAGTAACAGGAACCTGCACCATACATGGATGACTTGTTACCAGCTCAGTTATTTCACACTAGTGTGACATTAATCGTCCAACCTAGACCGAAGTAAGATAGAACTCTTAAAATCTATATATGCTTTCCGTTTTTTCTTACTGATCAGCACAAAAATCAGTGCTTCGTGCCTATTTTAAGGCTGGAAATTTTGACAAATCGAGAATTGTTCGGATGAATCAGTCAAAATAGATAGATACTTCAAAGATTTACAGCTGCATGTAAGGCGTTGGTCTGATTGGTTTACTTCCCATGCGAAAGGCTGAAGATGGACAATGTAAATACATAGTCAAATTTAAAAAGTTTCATGATTGCTGTTGTAGAGACTGTATACAATTTAACTGAGTGTGTTATGTACGTAAATTAAATAGTAATAGCGTGGTATCATGGCTGGAAATAATAATGTACTTAATAATTAATATTGTATTGGCTAAAAGTTTATTGGAAGTGTATTTTTGGAGTTTCATATCATGGTTCTAATCTTATTAATTATAGCTGTTTCCTACTTATTTTTGTATGGTCTGTTGTTTACTTGATATAGGTATGCATATTTCGATACTAAATCTTACATATCCATAATACCATTTCTACCAAGTCTTTTTGTATACCTCTTTATTGATTTGCTAAGAACATGAAAGATATTAAAAAGTGAGACCATTTTGTAATGCAAATATTTGTATTTTATTGGAATTAGACTAGGTATATTATATCATACATATTAAAACATTCTAAACATTGTTTTTAAAAATCCTAGGGCAAGCGTACTATATTGTCCACTTATCAGAAATCCTGATGGATTTCCCAGGTTTTATGCTGAAATAAGTAGTGTCGTGACTTATGATTATGACGTAAATTGTTCAAAAGAATACGTACTGAATACCTAAATTGCTTTTCGAAATTATCCTAGTTTTTGCACAGCAAAAGCACCAAGCTATAGACTCTGTATGGTTCGGTGTGAAAACACCTTTTTCTTTTAATAGAGTGAATAAGTTTAGTTGTATGTATCTTTACCAGGGATTGCTATTATCTAATAGAAGCGACTACCACCTACAGACACCCAAATCACGATTAAGATCATAGTAATGAACTACACATTTTTTTTGCAAAAAAGTTACATTAGATTCATTTAATTTTGACTAACATGTATAGTATAGTGCTAAAAAATCAGAAATGGTGAAAGCTAATGCCCGCTAATGCTAAGGTAATACGTTTGGTAAAACTAATAAAGCGGAAAAAATCCTTAATTGCCTGGACCATATCTTAGATGTCTATTTAACGCAAAAGTGATAAAGTAAATAATTATACCCTACTATTTGTAAATAAGTCTTTTTCACTGAATGTTTATATTTTAGGATCGTTGAATTTCTTTTGAAGAGTTTATTAAGTTTCCACTAGTTTTTTACTGTGTTAGACACATGCTTAATAAATCGTAATAGATACATAACCTGGGGAGCTAAACAAATTATACATACCTACCTAATTGTTCGTTAATTTGTTGGCAAAACCAGGTTCTATTTCCGTTAGATTTAATAATGTTAAAATACTATAATAACCAACATTAATTTGTAAATAAGAATTGTTGTGTACTTATTAGTATAATCGTTGTGTAAATGTTTTATGTGCCACTGTACTTATGTTGCTTATGGAAATAAATATTAAAAATATTAACAACAATATTCACTTCGTTTTACTCCCTATTAAGTATTTAAATCGTTTTATTGATTTCAAATTTGTTCTTAGATACTTTGTGTATAGTGCTATATGAATGATCCCGGTAATATTTGTAATGATTCACAAGTTCCTGTTCTGGATCCGTATTAAATTACTAGCCTATTGCTGCGTCTTTTTCTGCGTACAACACCATCTATTGACTAAGATGAAGTTAATGTAATTACCTAACCATTATCTTGGAAGCAGAAGCAGTTATATCACCGTTCTTGGACAGCGCCCTTTATCACTCAGTCCATAAAACAATCAAACCATAATCTTAAAACATTATCCCACATAAAGGCATTATAGTTACTGGAATATGTGTAACTTAGAAGATTTTTTGGTGTGGAGGTCAGATCTCACCCTCACATACAAAAAATCTTCCAAAGTCTAACGTCGAGGACTATGCCTACCAAAATATTAAATTTAGTAAGTACCTATGCTACGACTCAGTCTAAATACTTTACTACATAGTAACCTTACCAGGTACCTACCTGCATTATTAGCAAGGCTCGTTGTTTTTTTGCGTTATTGAATAACAAGCATCCAAACATCCAAACCAAACCTCCGAACATTTTATAGTCATAAATATAAGCCATATTTATAGTCATAAATATAAATAATGATAATGGTAATTGCCATTACTATAAAAATAGGACTTAGATAGTTATTCATTAAATATTTACTTAAATTGAACATAATATTAACTGCATGGTATTTTCTTAATGGCAATCCGACAGTTGCAAGGTGCCAATTTAACCTGGATACAAGCAATCGCAAAAGCAGATGAAATAAAGCGTGGTCTTTTAGGACTGCCCTTTTGTGATCGCTCCGTCGTCGACCCAACCATAAGGTATTTTAAATTCCAATAACTTAATCACGTTTTTAATAACGAATTTAATCGCTTACTCAATTCGCCCCATGTGACCCTTACTTCATTTAATGCATTTATTGTGTTAAAAGTTTAGGTCTCTTTTTGTTACAATTTATTATGGATTTGATGTAGCAAATAAGTTGTCCTGTCCTTTTTTTTTCTAGTAACATTACACTGTCGTGCGACAGAGAGAAATGGTCTTTAGATAAGTGTCTAGAAAAACTAGCCGGAGCCATGAACGAGAATCTTTGAAATCGAGTAGACGAGAAAAGTAAGTATGTAAACACAAGTAAGTACACACCTAACTACAACATGATAATCATGATTTTCGTGAACATTATCATAATTTTGGTTTATTCATTAGGTCGGTATGAAAAGGGATTAATTAATTTTTATACTGCTCTCAAAACAACTTGTAGATGCAGTCCCCGGCAAATTAGACGGCAAGGTTTTTTGTAGGGGTAAATCCGCACATCGCTTTTTCCAAGTACCTAGTCGATAGGTTCCCACTAGAAAAAAAAACTTGTTACCTACCTAATTTGCCAAGTAGGTGTAGGTATCTGATTGCCTAAAAATACGTAACTCTAATTTTGTTCTTGTTGTCAATATATTTAGCGTGTTTAATAATTTAAAGTATTCCTTAATGTAAACTTCATCTTAATCAACTTTAAATGTTTGTTTTTCATTTCGTACCTACTTGTCGTTTACTACGGAACCCAAACAAAAAGAAAACATTGATTGAAGTTAGTATTCCGTTCCATTCATAACTTTCATTCATTTGGTAAGCCGTCTATGTTGGCAATGCGCGCCTAATTTATTATTCCGTCAAGTTTTCCGTCAAAACATTTACCAAAGTCAAAACAACGTAAACAGTTGTTAAATTTATCACTATTTACAAATTTAAGTCTTTCAAATAACTCTTTGGAACAAATAATACGAACTTAGCAATTTAAACCTTTAAAAAACTTCTTCGTATTTGCTACACTTGAAACTCCCGCTACTTTTATCCAGTTGCTATGTTCTCCACTGTTTGAAATTTGGCGCCCCCTCCACTAAGGGTTAGAAAGAGATAGAAGACTAAATCAGATGCCAACAACATTTTTCGCGAGTCGTATAAAACTAGTTTATATTGTTTTTTTTAATAATTGCAAAATATGTCTGAGATATGTTTATCTATTGTTATTATCAAATACACTTTATCAAATTAGTAAGCAAATTAAAAAACTGATGGTTCAAAACTACAAAAATCAGAAACCAAATTACATTATCTTTTATTTTTTTTGATACCTTAATAAGATCATCTTATGCTTCTAATTGTAATTTGAAAACATGTTAAATCTTAATAACCGCTTAAAGTGGAATTGCAGTGATTTTGTCTATGCAATGTTTCGTGTGCTTTGCCTTACTTATTTAGAAAAACAGGCGTAAGGTTTTTTTTAATGATAACTGTACAACTGTATTACCAAATTACCATACAATAATTGAATTAAATAAAGAGATAAAAAAACCAACAATGCACTAGTATCACAATTAAAATGAAACGTATAAAGATATACGTAAATTTATAATAATGACTTAAGATTAAGTTACATACTTTTGAAATGTCCAAAAAAATAACTGGTATGATAAAGAAACTGCTTAATTATAAAACTTTTAGTACCACTACATTGCAAACTAAGTATTTTAATGGTTATTTACAACGATGTTGACAGAAAGAAATTTATGTATATGGAAACGATGTGGTTAATAACAAAAAAAGGTTTGCGATTTCTGAACGCCGCCATTGTTTGCCCGGCTTATGTTGGTCACCCTGACGCTATTTTACGCGCACATGCGCAGAACGACAGGTGGTCGCCGACTCGACCCAGCGGTCTCGACCGAACCTATCGACTTCTCATCCTCATCATCAGCCGCTTTCGTGCTCTAGCAAGAAAGATGTGCAGTGCTTTGTGTTGAAGTGCTCGTGGTGACATGGCGTCTTTTAATTAATTGTAGTACCAGTTCTGACGCCCAAAATTTAGTTTATTTACAATGAGTGTGAATTATGATCGTGTTTGTAGACTGTGCTTGTCATCTCGAGGCGAATTACTGCCGATATTTCCTACCACCAGTTCGGATGAGTCGGAACCTCACGTCCTCGCCTCAAAAATCAAGGATTGCGTGGCCGTTCAGGTTAGTAATGTGTAAAATAAGTGACAGTGTGGTGTTTTTAGTGAAAGTAGACCCTTGGTGTACGTGAGAACTCGTCATCCGCCCCGGTTCGAGAAATGACAGGCAGCGCGTTTAGGTGGAGATGTCGTAAGATCGTCCACCATTTTGTAATGTTCCACGGCTATCGCTCGGCACGGTGGCCGCGTCGCGTCGCATTCCATGCAGCCGGCGAGGAATGGCGCTTATCATGAGGGTCGGGTTTTGGCATTATGGCTTTATTCCCGGGGGCCTGTTCGGGAGGGGGTCTGCGTTACGCTAGGTAGGGACGGCGTTGGACATCGGTCGTATTGATTTATCGGGCGAGACCAGGCGGTGCAGCTCGTACCTCGAGCGGGAGCGGGTGACGGGTCGAGCGTCGCTGTTGGCGTGAGCGCGTGTGGCTGTGTGCGTATATCGAGCGGGAACCCTCGAGGGGCACGCTGCTGGCACTCGACTCGCTCCTACTTATTCGGTTGAGGAGCAGCGGCCGCCGCTCGGCTATACCTACGCCTACTTAGTTTCTCCTCGCGCCGTATCTATACACGAGGCGTTTTCGCTCGTGCCCGTTCTGATGAAACGCGGCTCGCGGCCTTCATACTATGATTACGTATGTTGTTTTTACAGATAAACGAGAATGACAGCCTGCCCACAAATGCCTGCAGAAAATGTGTGGACAATGTCAATAACTGGCACATATTTAAGTCAGTTTGTGAGAGGGCACAAAACAAACTACAGTCCTTGATTAAAAAAGATGGCAGCCAACTAGAAGAGGTGGGTTTCTTTATCTAGTTATTTTGAGCTTGGAACTGTCATGCAATGAATATTTGTTTACAATTTTGTCATGTTTTTTCAGTTGAATATCAAAAGTGAGCCGCTGTCTGATGAGGCCTATGATGATGGAGTGGTTATTGATGGGGCCTACCAAGAGGAGGTATGTTGATTTTCCTTTGAAAACCACTTGGATACTAGGTTTGCTCTGTTAGTGGCCAATGATGAGTCAGCAGTCAAGGTCAAATGGTCAGGTCATTGTGGAGTGGGAAGCTAGCATGAGCTGATAAGGCAATGCTAAGCCACTCATTATTAATAAGCAAATGAGTTTAAATGAGGACAAAGTGAGCTCAAATTCTGATGGGTTTATATTCCTGTTTCATATTATATTCCTGGTTTCTATTGTAATATGCTATTCTCTAATGGGTTTTAGAGAACTTTTATAGAGTTTACAATAGTTTACATGTTGTAAAAAAGAAAATGTGTATTGTTTTTAACGGAATCTCATTTAACTTAGGTTTAAGTTTAATTATGATGTTATGGCCTATTTAATACTCATGATCATTACTCACTTGTATCTAATTCACAATGATTAAACAAATTTAAAAAATTTTAAATCTTTATTTATACCAACATGATATCAATAACAATATGGTATTTTCAAAGATGCAATGTCTCTACTAATTCCTGATTAGACAGTTTGAGGCTAATGGAAGTTGACTTGGTTCTTTAATTCTTCAACTTGGCTAATTACAGAATTAGTAGAGAAAAAATAATATTTTGCAAACTTTCTGTTGTTGTTGACCGATTCCCAGTTATCTAAGTGACACGGCATTCTGTTTCATAGAAAAATGCTTAGTTTGTCATAATTTTCACCCATAGTAATAATAATAAAAAGTGGTTTTAGTGGCATATTTATACTTAGCCGCAAAAATGTGGCTCTCATACACATGATGAGAAACACATGATTTCGTATAGGAAACTTTTGAATAAAATATTACAAAATTCATGAATAAATATCACAAGACGAAAGTGGTATAATAGGGACAGGTACATACAATAAAAAAGCAAAAGCCATACAAAATACAACTTATTGTGTTGTGGAATGTTTGTATTTTGTAAACATTGGTTAAATTGTCTGGCCCAAACAGCTTCTGGGTCATAGATTTGTTCAAGTTTGGCTGGTATGAGGATTTTCTAAAGTGCACTGTATTGTATAGTAAGCAAAATTTGATGCTTTCCATCTTGATGACATACATAATTAAGAAATCAAACTATGAGACATGACAGTCACAGAACAAAAAACATTATAATAACCAAAAAACCGGCCAAGTGCGAGTCGGACTCGCGCACGTAGGGTTCCGTACCAAAAACTGCAAAAATCAGAATTTTTGTATGGGAGCCCCCTTAAATACTAATTTTATTTTATTTTAATTATTTCTTTTTAAAGTAAATATTTAATTAAATATTCTGTGAGAACTTCAAGTATTTACCTGTTACAGTTATTTAAAGAGATCCAAAATAGCAAAAAAAATAACGTTTTTTGTATGGGAGCCCCCCTTAAATACCAATTTTATTTTATTTTAATTATTTCCTTTTAAAGTAAATATTTAATTAAATATTCTGTGAGCATTTCAAGTATTTACCTGTTACAGTTATTTAAATAGATCTAAAATAGCAAAAAAAAACACGTTTTCTGTATGGGAGCCCCCCTTAATTATTATAATTATTTTAATTTTAGTATTTGTTGTTATAGCGGCAACAGAAATACATCATCTGTGAATATTTCAACTCTCTAGCTCTCACGGTTCGTGAGATACAGCCTGGTGACAGACAGACGGACGGACAGACGGACGGACGGACGGACAGACAGCGAAGTCTCAGTAATAGGGTCCCGTTTTTACCCTTCGGGTACGGAACCCTAAAAACGACCGAAAGTAAAATGATAACTGAAAAGAGTTTGCAATATTTGTTTCAAAAATTGTCCTTCACATCTATTGCATACTTTTTGCAAGTTACTTTTGTGCAAATTTTATTGTGCCTCATGTTTACGGAGAGAATATTATTTCTTAATACATGTTATTTACTGTTAAATTTTACTATTTCAGGCCTCTGCCACCAGCAAAGTACAGCCTGAAGGCCCTCCTATCTTGGCTTCGTTGGGACTTACTCCACGGAGTGATAAGGTAAGATTACAAGTCTAATGTACTTTATCATTATCATTTGTGAGCCACAACAGTGATATAGCTTGCACAAATGACACTAAAACCTATCATTAAAAACTATGAACTTGTCATTCTCGCTGTTCTATGAATATTACATTATAAGGCTTTTAGACTGAATCCATTTTGATACTTTGATGCCCAAAAATTTATTTGGTTGGTTTTTTTTTGACATTTTGATAGAATCTGGTTTCTATGTTTTTGAAATTTCGTCAATGTGAATTTTCAATTAATAACAAAATATTGTATACTATCTTTTCAAAGTTTGTTTATTTTTAAAAACCAGCAGACAAGGTTGCAAGAATGGTTCAACTTATTCCTTTCATCCACAGACTTATGTTGACCCTAGGATGGATTGGCACAGAGTCCATGCTATTTTGGACATGATTCAAGATGATGATGCTATCAACTCACTGCAGTCTGCCGAACAGTGTGACATACTACAGCAATCCGATCATGATTCAGACTCTGACATGGAACTAGAATGTGACATTGATGACACATATCTGAATTGCCAACATGGATACAAGTTGAGGAATCAGAAAATGATTTCAAAGAGACCATTATTAACTGGTGCTGAAAATGATACAGTGAGGCTGAGGAAAATAAATAAAACACAACCTTGTCCGCAACCTAAACATGCTTGGGAGTTGATATTCACCAATGATCTACTAGAACTGATTGTCTCTGCAACTAATGAAAATATTACAAAGAATGGCAGAAGTTTCTCCTGTGGCACCAACATTACCGAAATAAGGACACTTATCGGAATATTATATTTTCATGGCATTATGAGGCCAACACACCAGAAATTGAAAGACTTGTGGCATGCTAAATGTGGCTTGACATGTGTTAAAAGTGCTATGAGCTTTGAGAGATGTCGGTTTCTTCTAGAGAACTTGAGTTTTTATAATGATGTTGATGAGACCCTTCTTCAATTCGACCTTATGAAGCAAATGCGTACGGTGTTGGAGATGTTCACACTAAATAGTAGATCAGCTTATGAGATTGATGACACTGCGGTTGTTGATGAGATAGTAATACCTGTTTATGGACCAGCCCCATTTAGAGTTCAGATCGAAAAAAAGCCAATTAAATCTGGTATCAAAGTGGTGCTATTAGTTGATACTTCTACCTTCTATATAAGCAATTTAGATGTGATTACTAATTCATATTTTAAAGCAGATGAGATAGTTAGTAAACTAGTCCAACATTTGGCTGGAACTGGCAGAGTAATTGTTATGGATAACTGGTTCACATCATACACTTTGATTGAGAAGTTGAAGAATGAATATAATCTCTTTTGCTCGGGAGCTTTGAAACAAAGAGATGAAACTATCCCCCCAATCTTTCTGTCTCAATATAGGGTGGAAAAACCGGTTTTTGTTGGGTATTACGACAATGGTTACACAGTAACCTCCCAAATGACCTCTGAAAATAAGTCCGCCAGTGTACTGACCAATGATCCAAAGTTTAACAGAAAAGGTGTATACAGAACACTATCTGCTGTAACTGAATATAAACGAAACCAGTCTGCAGTTGAAGTGGTCGATGTGCTGATGCATTATTATACGACCATGCAGTATACTAATAGCTGGATGATGTCATTATTTTTTACATTACTGAATATAGCTTCAGTGAATGCTCAAGTCATATGGTCAACATATAACACACAGGGTGTCATAAAGCGAAGGTTGTTTATACAGGAGCTGGCTCTCAGTTTAATGCAGACAGATATTCCATTACCTGTGTCTCCAATCAACCAAGTTCTGTTGAAGTGTTCTACGTCTAAACTCGGTGCAAGAAAACGGTGCAAAATATGTGCTAAAACTTTTAAACGCGATCGCCGAACTAGACACTATTGCGTACGATGCCATTCGCCCGTTTGTAAACAGCACACTGTTGTCTGTTGTACATTATGTTCCAGTTAAACTTAAATTCAAATATAGAGCTTATTTGTAATCAAGTATGCCGAATTATGATTGGTTTTTATTAAACTCTGTCCAATTTCTCTTTCGTTTTATTCGAAACTTCCTACTCGTTGAAAGATGAACCTTAGGTATGCTGATGTTGCGTCTTGTATAAATAATGCATAGACAGTTTTCTAGTTATTCCTCGGTGTCAAGGCCATAAGTTTACTTGTACACATTTTAGTTGTTTTTATCGAAACCGAAGTTGGATGTCAAGAGTTTTTAAATCCAGCTAATCGGAAACGGAGTCTGTATGATATGAACGTCTTAAATGTAGTTTTGGTGAAAACTTAACACAACCAACCAACATTTTTAAAATACATACCTATACCAATTGAATTGAATTTAGCTTTGCGAAATTCGCAGGCAAACTCCAATCAAAATCTCTGAGGTAAAAGAGATAGAATCGAAGATGGAGTTGGAGCTGTAATTTCAATAAAATCTTCCGAATTATCAAATCAGAGTCTGAGCTACCTACTAAGTATACCTAGTTCATATTCATATTCGGCTATTTATATCATACCTTCTATTCAATTACCTAGTTCGAAGCAAATAAGAGTCAAATGTATTGTAGTTAATATGGAACTTAATGTTGTTTCCAGGGCGTCGAGAGTGAAAAGGACGAAGAAGAAGACGAGGAAGATGATTTGATGGAACCGGCTCCACAGTACAACAAAGTACCCAGTATGCCTGAGGTATCCATCACGGTGATGCGGCCGACGGGCGAGACCCTTCATGCAAGACAAGGAATCCAGCAATTAGCCAGCAAGGACTGTCTCGTATGCGGCCGCGCCTATCGCTACTCACACAACGCACGCCGTCACGAGCTGACCGCGCACAGCTTTGACAGGTACACAAATAAAATCAATGCCAAAAAGACCAAAACTCACATGCAACCCAAACTCAGGCTCAACCCGTTCAACCCCAAAGCTCGGCTCATGCCCAACCCCATTAGCCACAAAATGCAATTCCAAAAACCGGTGCCGACTCGCATTATGCCCTCTCGCATTATGCCCTCTCGCGTAGTCGCGTCACCGAAACCGGTACCGGTCAAAAATTCTAAACCTGTGCACAATAATCTTCCGTATCCATTGAGGATAAAAGCGCTTAAGGACTTGCAAATCAAGAAAAAAGAACCACAAATTTTGAAAACTTTGCTCACTTCCAAACCCGAATATTTGGTGTCTGAACCCGCTATAATCAATTCGGGCCCCGAAAGCCCGGAAACTTTAATATCGGAACCAGAGATTGCCTCTTTCCAAGTTGAAACGATCCTGTCCGAACCGGGCTTCGATCAAAACAATGAAGAAGATGAAGAAGCTGATGACTCCCAAAATCAAAATCAACATTACGATACTGTTGACATGGAGTCTGATCATGAAATCGAGATTGCCCGTCAGAAAGAAAACGATGGTGAAATGGATGACACTCAAGGCGAAAATGAGGAAGACGATATACAGCATGACAATGAAAACATGGACAACACGGAAGGTGAAATGAGTGATAACGAAAATGGACAGCAAGAAGAAGACGATGAACAAGGTGAAAGTCAAGGCGATATGATAATCGACGAGCACAATGAAGCACAAGGAGAAGACGGCGAAGGAGATAATGACGACGACAATGGGGAGAGAGATGACGATCAAGATGTTAATGATGAAAATGACAACGACGAAGAAGAAGATCTTCCTCCGGGGCTAGCGCCTGTTGTCGAAATTAACGAAGATATGCAAACTAACTCTTATAATAGTGAGCAGAATGAGGAAGAAGAGGAAGAACTCGATGAATCAGCTGCCAACGATACTGTCGACGATGATGTCAAAGAACTAGATCCCGATAAGATTTACGTGACAAAAACTCAAAGAGATTTTATTCAGAAGTATAGAGATATTATCCAGCAGATCAATACTAAGCGGTGTCTCTGCTGCGACAGAGAACATCCCCGTAGGAAGGCCGTGATTCAACATCTCCAGAAAAATGGACATAAGGTGCCAAAGCACACGTGTTATAATTGCGTTGTAACTTTTGGTCACATTGGTGCATTACTCAGTCATATGAGAGCTAACGTTTGCACTGACCTCTGGAAAATAATTTACAACGAAAATGGCATAACTGACGACTTGGTGATGGAAGATGAGCCCAAAGATAACAAAGTCCAATATAAGGATATCTTTAATGCCAGATCATATGCTTGTAAACTGTGTCCGGCTAAGTTCCAACTAAAACAATTTATTATGAAACACGTTCTGGATGTCCATGAAGATGGGCAATCTAGAGTACCAATGTCCTGCGTGCACTGCGGGTCTAGATTCAAAGACAAATCCCTGTGGAAGAGACACATCAGAAATGGAGAATGTACTGTCTACATTGCATGCGATCTTTGCTCTGAAAAATTTGTTAACATGCAAGATTTTAATGATCATGCTTTACACGTGCACGCAGGAAGTTTCGATCCCGATAACCAAAATAAATGCATCGACGGTCGTCCTACAGATTGTCCCCTGTGTGGTAAGAAGAATAGCAACTACCCTAATCTGGTTAAACATTTAAAGTCAGCACATAATGAGGACAAACCTCATTACTGTCAACATTGCGACGCTAAGTTTGAGCAAACAACCGATCTGAACAAGCACATTTATGCTCAGCATTCTGATAAAGTGATGGGAGCCCAACCCATGGAGCCTGATATGTCGATTATTAAGGAGGAAGCTGAAGAGTATCATTATTCGTGCACAGAATGCAATGCCATTTTCGAAACTGTCGACGCCTGGACGGACCATCAGGTAGCAGAACATAATCAAGTCGCGCACCACTGCGACCAGTGTGAAAAGAAGTTCCTGCGGCCGTCAGAGCTGGCAGAACATAAAAACACTCATTTGAGGGTTAAGTTTTACCCCTGCAGTGTTTGCTCTAATTCATACAGTACGCCTCAAAAGCTATCTGAGCACGTACAGCAGTCCCACCCAGGTGCCTCGGCATATGCCGCTGCCGAAACTGAATTCTTTTGTGACATCTGCATTCGTTCATTCAAAAGCCGTCAAGCGTATTCTAACCACATGCGCATTCACGCCAAAGTGCCGACCACCAACAGGAAACCTGGAGAGCCGAAAGGTTTCGCTCCACAAATTATTGGCAAACCTATTCGCCAATTTCCTATTATTCAACCTGGTTTGGTCTCTTTCAAACCCAACTGTAACGTCCCTAACGCTCCATATTCATGTGACATATGTGGTAAGGGTTTCATGCATAAGAAGAATATTTGGAAACACAAAAAGGTGTTGCATGCAGACCTCCTGAATGAACGGAATGATAGTGAAGACAACACTATGCAGGCGTCCACAGAAGAAGACGAATATAATGTCGACGAAAACGGCACTGCTTTGTCAACGCCACAGTTCAACAGTTTTAATTTCTCCAACTTCGCCAATAATGTGCAACAGCAGCAACAACCACAACAACAGTCGACGCCAGCAAATGACGCGTTACCGTTCTCTTGCGAACTCTGCTTCAAGCGGTTCCCTCTTAGAACGAGTTTGTGGAAGCATAAACGCGCCAAACATGGTATTATCAACGCGAGCGCAACCGGTAATCCCGAGAATCAAGCCCAACAACCATCTTCGGAAGGTGGGCGGTCTAGCTGTACGATATGCAAGATTACATTCTCGGATAAAAAGTCGTATTATCGGCACAGGAAGAACGTGCACAAATCGACTGCGCAAATGTGTAAGATTTGTGGTAAGCCCCTTAATTCGACATTGGAGTTATATGAGCACTTGAAAGCCGCTCATGCCCGCGAATTGTTGGGGTATAATGCTAATCAAGGCACAAGTAAAGCACAAGACGAAGTCAAAATGGAATACGAGCCTGAACCGGAGATAAATGACCCCAGTGCGGAATATCAGGCGCGTTACCCGTGTGATACTTGCGGCAAACAATTCGTAGGACTACTTGCTTTGCAGAACCATCAATGTATTAACCAAGCCGCCGCAGAGCCTCAAACTTACGACTGCGAGATATGCCACAAGAGTTATACATCGATAGCTGCCTTGAAGAGCCATCGCGGCTGGCATTTGCGCTCTCCTGATGGTAAGGCCGCCGCCAACAACAGCGGGTTATGGATGCCTCAGCACAAAGTAACTAGTAAAGTCAGTAAGCACGAAGTCGTGGATGCATCGCAACTAGCGAGAGTTTCTCATTCGACACCCACCGCCACCTCTACCACTTCTAAACGGCGACTACCGCCAGAAGTCGAAGTTACCGTCGTCAATCCTAACAAGAAAATGAGATCAGACGATTCCATGGAACTGGAACAGCAGAATAGTCTATCTGGGACCCTCGAAGATAGGTATTGCACTATATGTGACAAAGAATTCACCAAACGAGCGGCTTATCAGCGTCACATGGACGAAGTGCATCAGCCGAACTCTGTGTTCTGCCCGGTGTGCGATAAGAGCTTCACCCGCAAGTCTACTCTGCTCGTTCATATGAAGAAGCATTACGGTGGCGACGGGGAAGGTAGCACGAGCGCGATAGGCCAGTCGGCCGAGGAAGACATGTTTGGGTGCGATCAGTGCGGTACTCAGTATAACAGCGAGGCTGCGTTGCGTGCTCATAGAGCGCGGCACCACCCGGAGGACTCGAACGAGTCCGATGACGACGGGAACGTGCCAGTGGCTCAACCAGGCGAGTTCACTTGTGGCCAGTGCGGGGACGGCGTAGCAACCCCTCGCGACCTCATCGCCCATCGTTCTATGCACGCAACACCAACCAAATTTTTCTGCAACATTTGCAAAGTCTATTTCGCTCGCGCTTTAGACCTCTCCTCTCACACTAGGGCGAGGCACTCCGACAACGAAAAAGTGTTCTTCCCATGTGCCATGTGTGACCGTTTCTACATGAACAAGAAAAGCTTACAACGACACATAGAGATGTCTCACTGATCTTGAAACTAGCAGCTTGTCTGCTTCTAGATTAAGTACGGTTGAACTGGGTTTGACGATCATAATGTCTGAACGTTGCGTGGACATTGTATCGTCTTAATTCCTATTAAAGGCGTGTCTCGAGTGGCATTGATGTCAGTTTGCCGTCATTCCTTAGTAGATATTTTGTGGTTTAATTGTGTGTTACTTCTTTTTACTTTGGTTTAATGTAAGAATTGCTCATTCTCGTTTTATTTACTGTCCTATTTTAGTGACTTGCGTTTTTACGAGATGTAGCATTCGCAGATACATTTTTAATGTGTTTTAGGTACTTATTGTGACTTTCTGGATACGTCTTTTATGGTGTAACGAATTATTCTATATTAATTAATATGCTTTTTCAAGATTGGAATAACGGGCCAAATTTGTGAAAAATAGTCAAAATTAGTCATAACCAGTGTTAGACTAGTTACTTAGTCTTGCTATGCTATGCGATTTTTTTTAAGATTATGGGTATATATATATTATTATACAATCATTATTGTGGCGAGGTCAATGAGATCGATCTCTAATGAGTTATTTTTGTATGTAAAGTATACGTTCGGTTTTACTTTATGCTGTAAATATAATAGTTTTAATTACATTAATATTAATTGTATTGTTAAGACTTTTTAGTTATCCGGGGCAAACTAAGCGAAGACGTTTAAGTTTTATTAAATTGTACTGATTATTTTTAGAAACTTCAATTGTATATATAGTATTTTATAAACTACCACTAAGGGCATAGCTCCTCATCTATGGCTATAACTACGCAATAAAGCTACAAGGCCTTTAATATTATTACCTTGGCGTGGTCATAATGTAATGTTTTGTGAAGAAAAGGCTGGTTTTTGGGAATATCAAGAGGTTGTTTGTATATGTAGGAAATTGCACTGGTTGCTGCAAACTGCAAATTTGTCCTAAGATATCCTGGATTGATGTGAATACTACCAACAACAGAAGGCAGATAGTTATAAACAGGACAGAAGATGTATCTACAAAATGTCGATTTAGTCAA
The DNA here is from genome assembly GCA_005406045.1 of Adoxophyes honmai. Taxonomy (NCBI): domain Eukaryota; kingdom Metazoa; phylum Arthropoda; class Insecta; order Lepidoptera; family Tortricidae; genus Adoxophyes; species Adoxophyes honmai. The sequence goes on from BHDV01021255.1 coordinate 273,813, forward strand.
TGGAAATATAGGAAAATATCAATACTGTTTATACTTTTGCACATTTTATGGTAACTTAGCCTTCTTTCTACATATTGATAAATTGACTAGGCATTATTTTTGTTGACATTTTCATCCAAAAACAGACAGTGCCAAAGCTTGATCTTACCCTGTACGAGACTATATTTTAATTATAGCAGTAAGTTTGTTCCTGTTATATGTATAATATATGTGTACAGGAGGGGAATGAAAGCATTCGCCAGTTTTCGGTCATTCCCGTTTGATGTATTTTATAAATTTTAGAAACAAATGTGCATAGTCAAGTGTCATTAAAAACGGTACTTGCAAATATTATAGTGTTTGAGAAGGCCAAAGTTTTCATATCCCGACTGTACATTTAGATTTCATTCGCAATCATTGAGGAGATGATATTAAAAACTAAAGTGTATGATATTATTAATTATTTACAGTTATCTAAAAATCGACTGGCAAAGACTAATCGAGAATTAACTAAAATCAATTGTGATGTGACAACAAATGTAACAGAGCCCATCTATATTTTAATCAACTAGTTCACTAGTTGGTCAGACATTCGTAGTCCGCCCTGCTCTTATTTAATACGTTATATTGAAATGGGAAACCAATTTCACTCATTAACTGCTACTACTCATGTCTGACTAGCTTTATACTAAGTTACAATATTTTATCTAAACGAAATTAATCGACTTGCCGCTTTGATTTTTAGCGACAGCTTTTTTTTAAATCATGAAATCATCTATTCCTGTCTTACACAAAAGATATTGGGAACTAAAGGTGCCTTTGTCATGTTTGTTAATAAATTATTTTATCAGATCGCCAAAAATCAGTATGCGTAATATATGTATGCGTAAACGATTTCTGTCGTTCGAATTTACAGAATATGATTTTACTAATCAGTACTTATTCCTTCTAAATGCTGTAGCAACATTTTTACAAGTTTTAGCAACATTAAATTATTAATTCTACACAGCTTTGTTTCATCAGGATTCTTTTCGTTAATTTAAACAAGCGATTGAAATTGAAGATTTTATTATGATTGTTGGTCAATTTCTATACGAATCCAATGTCTAGTAAGAGCATAATATTTTATATTCCACAAATTTATCTTAATAATATTATCCATAGATGAGGTTTACTTTTGTCATCTTTGTGGTTTGATAAATAAAGTGAATTAAATAAAGAATGCTTTTATTTCATGAAACTATCCAATCATTATACAACATATTTCTATAATGGCAATACCTCAAAGTACCAGAATTTCTTTCGAAATACATAAACTTCAAGCCTTTTTTTTTCATTTTGCTGCGTAAAAGCACGGTACCTATATCGAAAATTTTGTACGTTACAAATAGTGCTGTAAAAAGTAACGCGATAGTTTATTCAAGAAAATCTGGGATTTTAGCATACTAGCGTCCACCCCGGTTTATACGTAAAGAGCATTTGACGTCTCTTGCTTTTATGTAGGGGTTAAAAATTAGCTTACTACTATAGCAGTATTTTCATCGAATATGTCGGCAATATGTTGTAAGGTAGGTATTTGCATAATGGTTCTTTGGGAACGAGCGTGTGGCGACCCTAGCTACCTATCGTCCAATAGTAGAAATTCTTCCACAAACGTCTTCTACGTCATCAACTGTCAAAGTGTTCTGCATAGCGCTAACGAAGTTTCTAAGATGGGTTGCATAAGACATTCAGAACCAAGGACCCGGCTCCCGGGTTCTTCAAAACATTCGCGAGATACCGAGAACCCGGTAGCCGGGTTCATTTTTTACTAGCTATAGAATACTCGGTTCCGCGCAGATGTTTTGATTTTAGGCTTGGTCGTGAATGTGTTAAATACTACTTTCAATTTTCTCTCTGGGATCGCTCTAGGAGACTTTTCCACAAAGTTACCTACGTCTATTGAGTTATAGGTAGCCGACTTGAAGACAAAACTTGACCAAATCCTATGGTGTTATTCTCTAAAGTAACTTAAAACTCGACGACCTCGACGTCGAGATGTCAAAATTAGCTGAGCGTCTCGAGTGTTTAAATCGATGATGCAGTCGTTAACGAATTCGTTTGCGAGTTACCACGGAATTGTATGGAGACGTGTCGACCGTGGCAATTGTGCAAACGTTCCGCTGGCGGCGCTGCCTCGGTTTCCATACCTACAATTTTGCGAAAACTCGCAAACGAATTCGTTAACGACTGCACCATCGATTTGAACACACTAGACGCTCTGTCTTATTGTTTGGAAAATTTGGCAGCTCGACATCGAGTTTGTCGACGAGTGTTACACTATTTGGCAAACAACTTGGCACAATTTAACAGAGAAGGTAAGTTCACGCAGCACTTTTTCCAGGTAAAAGTGATGCGCGCATTTGCTCCCTCTAAAATCTTGCCATCTAGATTGCCGGGGTATAAGTAGCTACGTTAGAGAACAAATGTGCGATCTACCAATTACATTGTTCTCGAAATTTATACGCAGTCTATTTCACTACATGAATATATTATTATAATACCGTGCGATGTCGGGTTTAGAATAACACCTCGCCATTTCTTCTGTGGATGTCGTAAGAGGCGACTAAGGAAATAGGTTAAGGTGTATTTTAGGCGACAGGCTAGCAACCTGTCACTTATACCTGCAAACTTAAAACCTGTTGGAAGTGGCTACGAGACGTGAAATGGTCATGGTGTTGTAGCGTTTCATATGCTCTGCCTACCCTATTTGGGAATACAGGGTGATGTATGTATGTAATATACATGGTGCTCGTGAGCATTGCGAGAGATTTCAACCACGAATTCCAGAGGCTATAAGAAGTAAAAAATGTTATATGAACTTAGGTCGAAACACGATTTTTTTTAATAATTTTCATACATAATAATTGCTAATGTCGTATAAACGTGCCT
>BHDV01021255.1:280440-304227 GCA_005406045.1 Adoxophyes honmai
GCACGGCGCGCTGCTTGATGTAGTTGCTGAACTCGGTGGGCGACATGCGGTTGGCGCGCTTGCTGCTTGTCTTGAGCTTGGTGCTGCCGAACTTGGTCTGCGCGAAGGTGGCCGTGGTGAAGGTGAGCGGCTGCGCGCGGAACGGCGGCGCGGGCGAGAAGGCGGCCGGCGCGGGCGGCGACGGCGCCGCCGCCGGCTCCACCGGGCGGAAGCACTGCGCCTCGGGGTTAAACGCCCGGGTCACCTGCAAACACCACACCTTTAGTTACTAGCCTTTAGGTACGGTTACGACTTGGCCGCGAGTCAACGCGACATTGCCTTGGCTTTGGCACGCCCGCGGGTTCATTTCTCAATGTCACCGGCGACGTCCCCGTGACGGGCAGGCGGATATTAAAACAGATGCGCTGCCAACCGCGGCACAAATCAATTATTCATGGCATTAATAGCTTTATGTTATTTTTAATTGCTAGATGGAAATTTCACGCATTGCGAGTGGTTACGCAATCGATTCTATGATTGATGGCTCGCCACCTGAGCCGCCAGTGCCTTGCCAACTGCCTCGCCAGATCTTAAATCTTGGTGACGTACGGAAACTTGATAAAGGCGATAAGACGCAGGTAAAATTAGCCGCGCTCACCTCTCGGTCGGTCCGCTCGTCTGCGGCTCTCTCGTCGCTGCTGAATAGCACCTTCACTGCTCCCTTTTCACCGATGCGGTACGATACTTCTCCTGAAATAATCACAGAAATGATTAATTAACACACACACCAACACACAATACGGTACAAGAAAACATAGAGATATTTCTTTGATCCTAAGAACGATCGGTCAATATTTGTAACAAGTAGTTACTTAACCGGTTATAAGGGGTGATTTAGACATTCGATCCGGCTAGACACCCGATTAGATCTAGTTCTAACAAGCGGGGGTCAAATAATAACTTGTTACGCGGCGACCGTCTGCCGGCCTCGTTACGTCACCCATAAATAACAATGAACTGTGCTAAGTTTTACTTAACATCCACCTTATTTAGTGTTGCCTTTCTTAAAATTTGCTTGGCCATCGATACATCAATGTCATTGGCATTTAGCGATCTGTTGTGGCAAGGTTCGATTAGACCGCAGATTGTGATGTAACTTTGGTCATCATTATTTTCAGTTAGATAATGAGGTTACAAAATTTACAGTACGCCATGTTCTGGATTTGCGAACTTGTTAAAAACAATTTGTGGCCGCAATTTCTGACCGTTCCTCTAATGGTTCCTCTACATTTGCGGACACATCATATTATATACAATATGGACGCGGCGGGCGACAGACGGTGGTTTAGAGCTATTATGGTCTAACAAGTCAACTAAAAAAGTTACCTGCCCTGAGTTACACTATTTATAACTCAAGAACAATTGAACCGATTTGGGTGAAAATTGGCAGAAAGATAGCCTAGAATCAGGAAACAGAGTTAGGATAGTTTTTATCCCATTCCCGCGGGACATGACATAAACAAAAAAATTACAATGAAAGGGTTTTACCTGGATCGACCCACACCGCGAGGTCCCGTGGTAGGTGTTCCAACACATCCCTCACAGGAACCCCTGATTCTCTCGCGGCTCTCTCCAGTACGGGGTCCAGAGGACCCCCAGTCTTCAAGCAGCGGAAGGCGGAGCCTCTGCAAGGCCGGTCTGGGTACCAGTGACCCCGGAACTTGTCTTTCAAGGCCTTCTCCAGCTCTTCACCGAAGATGTTGACCCGCCGCCTCGGCAGTTTGTTGTACAGGTAGGATATGACGAAATTGAGCGCGACTTGCACTTCAATATGCATTTTGAGGGTCACTGTAAAGAAAGAAAAATAGAAATTAGTTTTATGTATGTTGGTATAAAGTTATTTGGGCGTGCTTGTGTTTGATCCAAACAAAAAAACGCCAGTTGATTACGTAACAGTTACAAATCTCATTGAATTCGAATGCAACGAGTTTTTCATAAAAGCGTTGCGAATGCGTACGAGTTATTAAAAAAAAATGCAATTATCAACATAGGAAAAGTTGTTATAATAAGAACAAAGCATTGTTGCGTAACGTTTGACCGTTAAGTCGTACCGTAATCGAAACGAATCGATAAAATTGCCTAGCTCACTGATACTAGAAATAGGAGCTATTTGCGAATCTATTATTTAGATAGCGATTACTTGAACGCTTCCTAGTAAACGTTAGCGGTTTAAATGTAATAAGTACCTACAAGACTAGCGTGGGAACTGTGACAATATAAATTATCTGTCAGTAATACGTACTAACATAAAAGACCACTCAAAAAGTGGAACAAATTGTGATCGCTGGTAATAAGGGCGTTGTGTTGCTATCTAGTTACATCGAGTTTAACGGATACAATCCGTCCAAAATAGTAAAACGAACAAAGGCTCCACTTGTCAGCAACTAATTTTAATTATTATTAGAGTAAGTAAAAAGTATAATTACCTACTACGTGGCATAGTTTTAATTAATTGCATAACCAATTTATTTTTCGTGCAATAGACGATATGATAGTAGGTCATCGACCTGACTCACTAAATTTCGCCGCAGACAAATGTCGGCTACTTTGTATTCTCGTAAAAATAGCATTGGCCTTCATCGGGTGATCGCAGACTTAAAAATATAAGGTGTCGATAGAAGGAAAAGTTTTCCATTAAATTGTTGGAAATAGAAAGATAGGCACTTAAAATGTTTCGCTGCCGTAAATAACGTAGCCCTATTTAGATTTTAGATTTAGAGACACAGCGTCAAATGGAGCATGCTTCAGAGGATCGATGTTTTTTTATCGTTCTAATGCTGGTGTACGAGTATTCAAAAGCCGGCTCTCATGTCAAAATTTTCGTCACTTCGTTACCACTGTAAGACGGTAAACTTTTAATCTGACTATTATTGAGAACGTCTTTTTCCTTTCGTCAGCTCTAGGGGGGTAATAAATAAAAAAAAGCAAGAAATCATTTTTTTACTTAAACGAATTTTCAATCTCGGGTTTCAGGGTTTCCTTTAGGTAATTCTTATATTGATAGATTTATACATCAAATTACACTTATTGCACACATTTATCTTAGGTTAAATTCTTAGGTAAGTATACATATAGAAATCATGACAATTCGTAATGTTTTATTTCTCCTGTGTTGGCTATTCCCCAACTAGTGACACAATGTACAAATTACCTTTTCCTACATTTAATAGCCACATTTGTTAAAATTAGTAGTCAGGGACAGCCCATGCGAACGTCGCATGAAATAAATCTCTACAAAATGTTTCCTAACTTTTCAAACAGGCTTAACGACATTAATTTCCATTATACCATCAATCAATTGAAGTATTTATTTTATGTTCTATTAATAACGAGTTAGTGAAACAATTTATAACTCAAGAACTGCTGAACCATTTTGAATGGCTAAAACTTAGGGAGGTAAAACCAGGGAACGAACATGGGATACTTTTTATCCCATGTGACGTGATATAAAACGTGGTATAATAAAACGCAGAAAGACACATTTATGGCGGAACAAAGTTCGCCGGGTCAACTATGTAGTTTAAATTCTTTTTCTTACACTTCATCACTAAAGGAGTTTGAACAACTCTTAAACAGTCTTGTTGGCCGTCCACTTCCTGATATTCCGGAGCCATGACATTCGACCTCTGACCCTGCGTTTCCCGATTATTAATATTAGAATCGTGAAAATAACTCTGTCTGATGTCTGCTACCTTTTCATCCGTCAACCGCTGAACCGACCAAAATAAAGTATGTAGACAGTTGAAGCCCAAAAAAAAGGACAAATGCAAATTTTACTCCGCGAAAATCTATAATTTCCACTTAATAACGATGAGTGAATATGCAGAGTTTAGGTGCCAGCTTGTACTTTTTTATTGCAAATTCAAGAAAAAAAACAGATTACTAATTATTATTTCTTTATTGTTTCTTCATTGTTGTGCAGGATCGCGAATATGAAAACAATAATCGCAAATAATAATGGCCCCGTGTGGAGTCGTAAGAGTCGACTCTGGGAAAGGGTTAGTTTCTTGTGGGCGATGGGCTAGCAACCTGTCACTGCTATTTCACGTTTGACTATCTTGTTACCCTGAAAAAGCTAAACGTGGTACTGGATTTTTGAATTCATGTGCTCTGCCTACCTCTCTTGGGTATACAGGCGTGAGAATATGTAGATATGTAGGTATGTGTGTAATAATCGCAAAAGCTTCAAATAATCCTAAAAACCGTATAGTTATCTCTGAGCTGCCCTTGCATAAGTGGGTGAATTATTTGAGAGCAATAGACTCGTTTGTGGTTTGTATAAACGTGTCGTGGCTATTTCTAGTACTGGGTCTATTTTTGTACTGGAATATAGAGCAGCGAATCGAATTAGAGAATATCGCGTTGATTAAGTTCGCGACACATCTGTGGAACGTACGGCGCCGAACGTTCGCAGTTCGCAGTGTTTTTCAAGTCGGTTATAACATATTAGCTGGTGTGTCAACTGTGTGTAGCAACCTGTCATACCTCTTCCATTTGTTTTAAACCAAGCTAAGCTAGAAATGGCTGCGAAGCGTGAAATAGTCATAATTTTGTCTATGTAACGTTTTATGTGCTCTTACCCCATTTGGGATTTGGGCGTGATTATTGTACGTAAAATTTTGCTATTTCTACAAAATAGCAAGCCGAACTATCTTAAACATCCATTCGTTTGATTACAAGTTAAGAGGCGTCAAGTACTAAACTTTTCGCTAAACGCTTTAGGTTCTAACGATCGTGATAAACTAACCGAACCTTTCAATTCCGCACATGATTCGCCCAAACTACCTCCGTAAACTGTCTTCATCACTTTATTTACCGCCATTCCTATTTCAAACAGCGAACAGCTTCAGAATTTTCCGTTTCACTCGCGACTTGCAAGTTATTTATCTACAACGTGACCGCTGTTCTTATGAGCAAGGGTCGGATTTTTCATCGCATGATCCGAGGCAAGAAAACTATGGAGTCGATATTAAAATTAAATAAAATTATTATTTAAACTATACTCATACTCATTCATTTAATTAAGAATGAAATTAAATTGTAAATATAATAAATAGTTATGAGTAGAAATAAATTACATTGTAAATAAAAATAAAGTAAAATAAAACATTACTTTTATTTTGTGCATCTAGTTTCCAATATCCATAAAGCTTGTAGATACAGGAATGAGTGCCTCAAAATCTTGACAAGGTATGGCATGTGCAATATCCATTTCAAAATAATGGCAAAATTTTCCATATTTTAATTTTATTCAGTAAGATTAATTTTCGATTAACATTTTTAATCTGTTAACCTGCACAAGGGGCAAAGTATTACGGGACTAAGAAAATTAGTGAGTATGAAAATGAATATGAATTAAAAGTTTAATTTTAATATCGACTCCATAGTTTTCTTGCCTCGGATCGTGCGATGAAAAATCCGACCCCTGCTTATGAGGTAGGATATCTAGACAGACTGGTGTAGTCTGGATGTACCGGTGTAAAGGAATTTTAAATTAATTCCGTTGAGGATGAGGCGACGCGAAAAATACTGGAAACAGCTAACTCAATTGAGAGATTTGAGACTTGTCTACAAAAGTTTTGAAGGTTCTATACGATGGACTGTATCTTTACCATGAGTTTACAACTACTCGATAGCGAAGACGTAACCGATTTGTAAGTATAGAGAATTTTAACAGCACCGCAGCAGTAATTTTTGGAAGTACAATTGGGTTTACTAAAAAACTATGAACGTTGCCATAGAAAGCCCCTCCCGTTTCTATCTAGACTTTCTGATAAACGCGACTAAAATTTACTATTCTAGCGTCACAGACGAAATTGTTAGCTTATTTGTACACTTAGCATATTATTATGTGTTTGTCATATTCTTTGGTCCCAAGATTTTATAAAGTGGACAATTTTCTAATGTACTTATTCCGATTTCGTTATGCAAGTATTACGCAAGCTACGTTGTAACAATAATCCAGATTAAAACCAACAGAGAATCTTTATGTTTATTTATGGGAGTGATATTTACGCCATGTATTTTCGCATCAAATTGTTTTCACATTTCAATGGAAATAGCAACGTTCGTTCGGAATAAAAACACGTGGAGCGACCTAAAAAAATATTGGTTGCCTTATGAAAGTTATTGCGTATACTTCTCAAACGACAACACAAATATTTGTGGAGGAAGAGATTCTTTTACACGTCCTATAATCAATGTTTGGTTGACTCCACGAATTTTGTGCCACTGAAAATGTCTGTCACAAATATAGCACAGAAAAATGTCTATCAGAATTTTTACTAACAGGGCTAAAGCCTGTCACAGACTAAGCAGATACGACAATGTTTTATCCGTGAATAAATGCCATCTTTCCATATGTCTGTTGATACTTGACGGTAAAACATAAGTTATCTACGCAGTGTGCTAGCTCATTGAATTGTATAGGGAGCGATATTGACAGATATCCGTTAAGATACAGATATCTTATCGTATCTGCGTAGTATGACAAGCTTAACACGATAAACTCAAACAGAGAGAGATAAAACTTCGCTCATCTCGCTCGCTCGCCGTCAAATAAAACGGATTCCACGCGAAACAAATGAAAGGACCTAAAACCCTTTCGATGACCCTTCGGAAGTTTTCAAGACAACTTTGTTCAAATAAGAAAGGACGGTGTTGCTAAAAACGGGGCACCTAAAGTCAAGAGTAGAGTGGTAACGGGGTCATTTATTTATATAGGCCGGGTCATGGGGTGAGGGGACGTTGACGTAACGTAGAGTGGACTCTCACGTGATTCACAAGTAAATTGCTTCGATAGTTTACTCTGATTTTTAAATCGAACTGATGTGTGTTAACAGGAGTCCAAGATGAATAAAAAATCAAGTTAAAAGGAACATTGACTGAAGGAAAGGAAGCAATTTATTTGACTCAGAACTGTTTTTTACCTAGTTCTAAAATAAATTGTGCAAGTATAAGCCAAGCACTTTTCGTTTTTTTAGAATAACACCTCTCCATTTCTTCGTGGTCGTCGTAAGAGGGGACTAGGCTGGCAACGTGTCACTACTAAACTATTAAATCAAAACCTAAACATGCTAGAGCGAAACGTGAAATATGGTTTTGTCTATGTATCGATTCGCGTGCTCTGAAGTGAAGACGTCAAAAGATAATAAAGTACAAGTTGCTCAAGGTCTGGAAATATGATTATATTTTTTGTAGCCTTCAGAACAAATGTTGGGAAGACTAAGACGTCTCTATTTTGAAGAATAAAACTATACCATAAACTGACGTAAATAAGCACATACAAACAGAGCCTATTTAATGAATTCCCCATATCTTCTCCAGCAATTTGTCTCGAAAATGTTCCAGCAAACATGCGTAGGTACAGCGTACACGTTTTAATCAATTTCGAGCGCTGGCATACTGGTAACCCTCTACTTTATAACCCCAACGTTACGTTTACGCGGTACACGTTCATATATTACCTTACGTAAACACATAACGTAAAACGTAAGTTCATCATGACGCGTTAAGCCGTTGGGTGATACTCGTGTCCTTAAATATCTTCTTCGTGGGGATCGAGTGTGTAAATGTTTTGGGTGTGCTATGAAAGGGCTATAGAATAGCTGACTAAGACAAATTCTGTTCCTAAATGGGGTAAGCAGGGCAAACAAAACGTGGCATGGACAAAACCATGAATAATACACGCTTCGCAGCCTTCTAGCATAATTTTAGGTTAAAAACAGATGGAAGTGGTGTAATAGTGGCAGGTTCTCACCCGTCACCAAAATCATACCATCTTACGACATTCATGGAAGTAATGGAGTGGTGTCATACTAATCCGACACCAAGGTATGCCTAGTAAGTTAAAAAGAGCATAGCCCCAAGATGATGGGAAAAATCGAGAGACGAACGACCGACCAATAGTGTCAATGTGACAGCAAAAGGAATCGTACAAGTTTTCTTTTATTTTCTAGAAACAAAAGAAATTCCAGAGCTATAAAGTCTAAATAAACTGTTTTATCTCAGCATTACATGGCAATGCGTTGTTACAATTTTCGCCGCATCCTAGCGTAAATTCTGCGCTAAGAAACTGGCCTAGAAACCAAAGAACTCTTGTTTTTTTACGTTCGTGGGTAAAAAAGGTATTCGTGCAGGTAACGCCAGCGAAATGGTCCCCGTTGCGAACAAAGCCCACCCGTGTCACGAGTAAGGTCGTGATGAGAAATAGTCGGAGAAGGCGGTTTAAGGCATAAAATATAGCGACTGAAGATTTATTAAGTCTTATTTGCAAAGGAGTGAAGAATGAGTAAGATTGTAGAGCACGGATAGCGAGTTTTTTGCTAAATACGATGAATTGCGGAACAGGATTGTGAGTGCAAGTGTGGCTGGCTACTTGTCTCTGATTCTTTAATCTAAAACTTTTGCTAACTAACTGAAGTTTTTATTGGATTATTTTTTTTGGTGTTCCTTAAACTTTAAGGCTTAAAGACTATTATGCCAAACTTGGCTAGTTGGCTACAAAATCACAAATTGTCATGGTTTTGCCTATCAACATCAACGTTTCACGAGCTCTGCCAAGCTCATTTACAGATGATGTTTGTATAGCGATGTTCAAGTTACTGGTAAGCTGAATGAAAGCTGGAGCGTTATAATTGAATGAAGATGTTATAATTTCGAAAGTATGAAGAGGCAAATCAATAAAAAATATTTGTGGAAAAGTAGCCAAGTGACGAAATAAACTTTTAATCTATTTACCGATTATAGAACACACTTTAATTTATTGACAACGCACACGCATAAAACCAACCTTTTATCCCCCACCGCCAGCCTTTCTTAACTTAGACCACACAAACATCAGTGAATTCCCAGGGCGAGGCATTTTGCCTACCTAAATATTGTGCCCCGTGAAGTATGAAGGTCGTAATTAATTTACTTGTTATATTAATCACGTGCTGACAGCCGGTTAAGTGATCAACGTGTGTGCAAACATCTCGCGAGTTACGCCTTAGGCCTCGAATAAGGAGACGCCTGGCGACTAGTGTCGAGTGTAGAGACGCGACCTGACTGACTTAAACTTATGACGTTATTCATGACGCTCGTATTCCCGAATGGGGTAGGCAGAGCACGCGAAATGCTACGTAGTTAAAACCAAGACTCTTTCACGTTTCGTAGCCACTTCTGGCATATTTTTAGGTTTTAAGTTAGGTACAATAGAGTGACAGCAGGTTGCTAACTTGGACTTAAAATTATATCTAATTAGACGTACATTTTTAGTCGTCTCTTTCAACATTTCTAGAAGGAATAGAGTGGTGTTAGTCTAAACCTAGATAAAAAACTTATGGTGTTAGAGTGTTTACGGAGAAGCGTTCAAGCGTTACGCACCGCCAGACGCAACGCCACACGCGAGGCGTGTCTTTATGTATTTAAACGGGGCCTTAAGAATCATGTGGCGAATTGGTACCGTGTTTGGGCAAAGTTACCAAAGGACTAATGATTAATGGATAAGATTAAAGGGTAAAAGCTTTTATGGAATGAAGTTCCAATGAGATTCCATAACTTGGCATTTACTTTGTTCCAGATTATGTATAGCGCTTTCATATTTCAGAAGACTAAGGTGTATTATGTGCCAGTAATTGTATTGGCTGTCGTACCCTACATACACAAAGACACACGCACTTTTGAGGTATGTAGTTATAGGTTAGTGATAAAAAATAAAAAAAAGGGTGAAATTCGACTTTACTTATTACAACCAAGTTCTCTTATCTCTACATGTGTATGACCATTCGTAAATATCTACATATGAATTATCAATCGACATTGGACAAATTCTTGGACCATTTTACACCATTCTCTAGACAACTTATAAACTTACTTATATAGATAAACACCCAAGACTCAAGAGCAAGCATTAATATTCATCATACAACCATCTGCATTGATCGGAAATCGAACCCGGGATCTTAAGCTTCATAGACAAGTTCTCTGACCACTGGGCTATCCGGCCTAGGATTGATGCATATAATTGGGAATACAATTACGTTTGCAAATAAATATTTCAGTAGCCGGCTGACAATTCTCTTTTCGAACTGTTACATCGTCAACGTATAGCATTATCTTACTTACTAGCTGAAACGTTCCAAACATTCTCACCGCTTTAAATCTTCCCTGGACTTCTACAACTATTTCAAGACTAAAATTAGCCAAATCGGTCCACCCGTTCTCAAGTTTTACCGAGAGTAACGAACAGGAATTGTTTTTTATTTATATAAGGTAGATTACAGCAACACTATATATTTTGCTACAGAATATAAAATCAAATAAACGATTTGACACCCCATTAACCTTGGTATTTCCAACCCCTTCCGTGTCGTTTTTAAACGAGAGCGCTTAGTTCGCCGTGCCAGCACTTTACAGGCTATAAAAGAAAAGACTAATGGAAGTTGAGAATAAGAAAATATAGTTTAAGCCTATTTTGCATAAATACGTAAAAGGTAGCCGTGGAACATTCTTACAGAGAACTTCGTTCCATCACGCAATTATAAATTATTATGCTAACTAAACTATAGGTACAATTTTTACTATCTATGACTATAAATATAGTGCTCATAAATAATATATTTATCTATTTAAAGGCATGAAAAGCACCACACCAAAAGAAGAAACAAGATGCGCTTTAAAACGATTGCGCAATTTCAATAATGTCGTTAAAATTTACGCACTCATTTTCAGTTTATAGACTTAATATTAACCGCCTTAAGATACAGCCGATTACGTACTCCGCTAATGAAATCAAAGGTCGCCCGTTGAGGGGGACTTATCCCCCTCGGGGCGTCTGTCGGTGGTAATCTAACTGGTTATCGAGTACTCGTTACGTCGTGAGCTCCTATATTATTTAATGGGGCACATTTTCGTTTGCTAAATGGGAAATGAGACTTCTGTGGTTCCGTGGACTGGAGATGATATAACTGATATCTGAACAATTGGTGGAGAAAGAAAGCTGAAACATCAGTTGTAGTTGTAGTTTAAATATCCAACTATATGCAGCAACGTTTTGTAAAGTTTTAGAGCTGTTACGTCAATAGGTTATGTAGCTAGGAGTATAACAGCCAACGCTGATATTATTAACCGAAATATTATATACATAATACACGATTATTCACTGGCTGTATTTGATAAGCGTTTTATAGATTCTCTCGCTTGCCATTTAGATTTTATTTCGTCTTAATTTTTAGTTACTTTTCTGGGGCAAGTAGGTACTCGTTGTGTTCCTTGTTAGTTCCACTACTCAAAGCTTTACATATTTCAGGCCTAAACAATAACGGTTCTTCTAACAAAAGTCATTACAATCATAAACTGTTGTATAATCCTAATCTATTATTAACATCTCACAAAACACGAAGACTTCATTCGATTCAGAGATCTTAAAATCATTGATTACGCATCCATCCCCCCGTCCTTTGAACCAGAAACTTGGCCTTAATGACTTTATCACATTCAGGAATACAATAGCAGTCTCCATTTCACGTTAAGGCGCTCATCTTAGCCGTCGATCCGAATGAAACCGAGTGTCGGGGGCGGCCTGACTCCATCTGCCCTATATCTGTTCTACCCGATATCGACCCGTCGCCCCACTGCCCGACAACACGCACAAGAAATTATAACACTTAACCCTCAGGAACAGAGTCCGAGATCCCACGAGCTACTGTCTCGAACAGTTGGGGCGAACGGCTCGTGTTTGGATTTTCTTCTGGATTTGGGCGAGGTTGTTATTGAAATGTCGGTTGGGGTGAGGCGTAATTATAGGAGGTTATGTACCGGGCTAACGATATTCTTAATGGAGTTTGGTTCCAAATTTGTAATGTGTTGAAGCCTATTCGGAAGTTTATAAAACGAAACTATGTTTTGGTTTTGTAGGTTTATGAACCAATTTCATTCATTAATCGTAGAATCTAATACTAGAACTAAGTAATAAGCGTCCCTGAAATATTTTCAAGGTCAAATTAACGTGATGAGACTTGTGTATAGTCTCAACATCACCTTGTAATCTAATTTGGACACGAGGAACGTTATTTGTTCCTTAAATTACTCGCTCCTCATCGCCATAAAAGTTTATAGGTGCATTTATCCTTGTCGTTTACGACAAGTAAATAAAATGTTATGTCATAATCGCTTAAGCGGGTGTCAAACGATCCGCCCACAAACTATTAAGGCAGAAAATAATCCCTTTATGCGAAATTGTACAGCTTCGAGATCGGGCCTCGGTCAAACGTAATCTTTTTCCAATGACGATCCGAAATGGATTTAGGTATAACGACTAGGTCAACTTTATCAGGGGAAGTGATCTACGAGCAGTTTGGAAGATAAATTAAGGTAAGGTTACGTTTTTAAATACTCGACCAGTTGAGTGTCTGAATAACCCACTCACCAATGGCGTTGTAGAGTGTTTGCATCAGACTCTCTAAGCCATGTTTAGTCAATTTGCTTGTGAAATGAAACATTCGGGAGGATTGGAATAATGTTACAGCAGTTGGCAAATACGACGGTTGCTTAAAAATTTCCATTCAATATAACTCAGACAAACGTTAAGCTCAACGGAAGAAAAATCAGTATACTACGTTTAACGTCCAAAGATAAAAGGAGGAGCATTAACAAGGGAATCATATTTTAGTTAAAGTACGTTCCCAAACGAAATATATTCGCCCATTTTTGCAGCTCGAAACGGAAAAACAATGATGTCAGTCAGAGAGATAAAAGAAAAGCAGAATATACGAGAACACGCTTAAGCCGTAAGTGTTAAAGCTATTGAAAAGGCAGAATTGTAAACATTTTATTCTCATTTCATGTAGAATGACTTGCGTTGATATGGTAATATTTTCGGAACAATGACTATATTTGTTAAAACCAACTTTTGCTTAGTGACCTATCATCGGATATTTAGAGGACGAAATCTTGTATGTGTGAGAATTTCAGTTTGTGTCATAATTTCGTACAGTTAAGAAATTAGAGAAAGCTGAGGCCAAAACGATGACGACGAGTTGATTAAAACAAAAATGCTTTTACAAAGAAAGTCTAACTGTTGTGGTCGGCACTAAACTGCAATTTACTGCCAAATAAAGTAAAGAACCCCCTGCATTTGGGTCAAGTCCATGAAACAAATCGGTGTGTTCCATTTAGCCACATACGTTCCGCCTCCGCCTACATCTTGCGTTTACAAATGGGATGCATCCATCTATGTTACCGGGCTCTCACCACCTAATGGTCTGATGTATTGTTATAGCTTCATAAGATCTTTTCCACCTTCAGCACTAGCGTCTGCTAGATCAGAAGCAGTGGTGTGAAACAGAATGTCTAAAAGGATTGCTTTAGAACGTTAGTGCTATTATTCGTTTTTGTTAGAGCTGTTGTGATTATTTTATCGCTTTACAAACGTATTATTTATGCCGTGTAGTGTCGGGCTTAGAATTGCACTTCCCCATTTCTTCCAGGGATGTCGTAAGAGGCGATTAAGGAAATAGGGTAAGGTATGTTTTTATCCCGGGTGGTGCCGGGTTAGAATAGCACCTCCCCCTTTCTTCCCGTGGGTGTCGTAAGAGTCGGCTCTGGGAAAGGGTTAGTGTATTGTGGGCGATGGGCTAGCAACCTGTCACTGCAGTATCACGTTTGATCATCTGGTTGCTCTGAAATCGCTAAACGTGGCACTGGATTTTTGAATTCATGTGCTCTGCCTACCCCTCTCGGGAATACAGGCGTGAGGATATGTATGTATGTATGTTTTAGGCGACATGCTAGCAACCCGTCACTATTATACTTCTTTCATTAAATTTTCAACCTAAAATTATGCTGAAAGTGGCTACGTAGCGCGAAATAGTCATAGTGTTGTCTATATAGCGTTTCGGTGCTTTGCCCACCCCTCTCTGGGAATAAAGGCCTAATGAATGTAATACATACATACATACATTAATATTCTCACGCCTGTATTACGAAGAGGGGTAGGGAGAGCACGTGAATTCAAAAATCCAGTGCCACGTTTAGCAATTTCAGGGTAACCAGATGGTTAAACGTGATATTGAAGTGAGAGGTTGCTAGCCCATCGCCCACAATACACTAACCCTTTCCCAGAGTCGACTCTTACGACACCCACGGGAAGAAAGGGGGAGGTGCTATTCTAACCCGGACCACACGGGAATGTGTGTAAATTTTACACTCACTCAAATGTTACTGTAAAACATAGGTATGCAAAAACTGTCCTACGTTAAATTTTTACTTGACATAACTAAGAAAATGTTTACATTTAATCTCCACAGAACCATAAACCGTTGGTTTCTACCTATTTGAGTGGACTTGACTGGGACAGACATTCTTAAGTCAAAGCGAATAATTGACGACTACGAACCAATTTTCAGTAATTCCATGTCAGCCATTTTCCTTTGGAGCCTTAACACATTTTATGTTGCGGCAAATGGACCCTGAACTCTAGCACTAAGGGTTCCGTAGATAATTTATTCAAAGCAACGTCTTGGAAATTGTTCAGTGTCGTGCCCCAATTTGCGAAGGCCTACAGATATTCCTTTAACGACTGTTCCAAATAGTTGGAAATAGGCAACTTATTTTTAACCTCTAAGGCTATGTAATTTGCTTTTTTTGCCTCCATGCAAATACTTTTAGTTTGCATGCTACAATATTTAAGATAAGAAGCCGTGGTAGCCCAGCGGTTCGACCTGTGGCCTCTCAAGCAGAGGGTCGTGTCGTGGGTTCAAACCTCTGAATTTTTCGGAATTTATGTGCGATATCGAATTTGATATTTATCACGTGCTTATTCGGTGAAGGAAAACATCGTGAGGAAACCTGCATACAGCGACGAAGTAATTCAACGTTGTGTGTGAAGTTCCCAATCCGCACTGGGCCCGCGTGGGAACTATAGCCCAAGCCCTCTCATACTGAGAGGAGGCCTGTGCCCTGCAGTGGGATGTATATAGGCTGATGATGATGATGATAAATATTTAAGATATGTTTCATCAAAATTTCCTAGTTAATGTTTCCGCTAAGTTAAAACTGCCTGCGTGTACAAATAGTTGTTACATGAGCAAAGACGTTGATTTAAAATATCCTTAGTCGACTCTTGCGACAAATTCGGAAGAAATGGAGAGTTGTACTAAATACGACTCCACATGGCACTCTACATACGAAATACGTACTACCAAACTGTCACTGTTATACCTTTTTCATCTAACAAAACCAAAAAATCTGCTAAAAGTGGATAAAGAACGTGAATTGGTTACGGTTGTGTCTATGTAACGGTTCAAGTGCTCTGTCTATTGTATTTGGGAACCAAAGCGTCATTTTATTGTTCATAATTAACAAAAATCAACATTACGATTGAGGAAAGTGATCATTGTAAAATTATAAATATGGAACTCCCCGGAAATATACGTTGTTACGTTCCAAGGTGAGAACGTTTGGTAATTATGATAAAAAATAGTTAATTATACGTAGTTAGAGAAATAATGTTATACGAGAAAGTTAGTTTAAAACACTTTTAACTGGCACGCGAAAGGATAATAACTTTGAAATCAAAAGTACAGTAACAACTAGTCGAAACACAATACCAGTAAGTAGACTATCGGGAATAAACATATGCTGTAGTGTCATTCTTTAACATAACTAACAAAACTCGACGAGTTTTGAATACAATATACATACATACATACAATCACGTCCGTATTCCCTAACGGGGTAGACAGAGCACACGAAACATGACATAGGCAAAACTATGACACAGTCACTTTCAGCATAATTTTAGCTTTGAAAAGAAGTGGAAGAGGTATAATAGCGACAGATTGCTAGCCCGTCGCCCAAAGCATGCCTTAACCATCCTTAGTCGCCTTTTACGACATCCACGGAAGAAGTGGAGAAGTGTTATTCTATCTCGACACCACAGGACATATGGCAGATAATTTTGACATCTCGACGTGTTTAGTTATTCACTTTAGAGAATAGAGAACAGGTAACAATAACAACAAATCTCCAAATCCTCTGCCGGTCATCGGTAAATTACAAGCCGTGGCTAGCATAATCATGCATATGTATTAGGCAATTTATGGCTCATGTCGCACTCATAGATCAAAACAGGGCTAACTCAAAATGTGTATCAATTCAAAATTAAGCTATAAATTCACACGCCAAGTCTCATTTTTGAGTAGTGGCACATTTTGAGTTAGCTCTCTTTTGATCTAGCAGTTGATGTATTGAACGTAAATCAGGAGTTTGAAGCTGATTTGCTTAACTTTTTGGTAATAAAGATACTGTAAGAAGGTTTCAGATAAAGCGCTGATGACTGCCATTGTGATGTGAAGTCATTTAGCAGTGGCAAAAAGATGTTTCTGTAGTGTTTGTTATTCTTTAACGTAAGGCACTGAACTTGTCTACGATTACAGCATCGAGCTGTCAAATTTTCCATACAATTTTGACAGCCCCTTTTGACACCTCAACTTTGATTACATTAAAGAATGACATCACTGTTGCAATAATGATAATTTTACTGATTAAATATCTACTTAATGTGAAAACTAAAGCAACTAAGCAATATAAATATATGACTCAGATTTTTTTAGAAAATGATGCAATATTGTCTTGTGTGTATTTGCCTAATACTTTTTATAATTCTACATTTCTAAAGAGTTCGCGGTATTAAAAAATGTAAATACTTACAAAGAAACTGGATTAACTATGATACTGCATTTAGTTGAATTACGAAAATTTTGTGACATACCTGAAACAGAAGAGAAAAACCATTATTAATCGGTATCATTAGGTATCGCTGTCTAATTAAAAAAACAACGTAAACATACAGCTCCGTCAAATCTACCTTAAGAACAAAAATGTCTCTTATTCCAACTTAGGGTCACTATTGACGAGTCATTCAAACTGCTCATAAATTCAACACTAAATAAAAACACACTTTCCAACCTCTTTAAGAATTTGCCACAATTTCAAAAACCACAGTCAATTAACCGTATAACGTACTGACGACGCGTAAACAACATCGTGACCGTGATTTGCTACCATAACACAAATAGACTGTGGCCCGGAATACCAGGAGTGGGTAGTAACCGATTTATAAGACGTCAGGTCGATGACTGCTCTATTAAATGTTTACTATTAGGTGTATTTATCTGCTCTGTATTATTACTGGGCGTCAACATGTCTAGACAAGACTTTGCCGGGAAAAATGGACAAGTGAGAGTTATTCTTCTTTTTTGCTCAGAAGTTTATTTCGCCAAGAGCGATTTTGCAGCTGTTTAAATAATTGCAATCTTGAATTCTTGAATAAAATGTAAGCGCTTCTGCTACAATATTTCTTGGCAGTGTTGTTTGTTTAAAAAGCTGCATGGCAAATTTCGCACTGGATAAAAAAAACTTCTCATCAGAATTAAATTGACTTGAGTAGGATATCGATTCATTTTATTAAAATCAAACAGTAAATGAGGCTAAAATAACTTTTGAAATACACATGTCCTGTGTTGTGTATAATTAAATACCTAAATAATTTTTATTTGCGAAAATAATGTAGGTAATCCGCCTGTAAGTATAATGTTACTTAATTTCTCTATCACAGGTTCTTACATAGACTGCAATTCTAAAACGCTGAAGCTGTTTTACGGGTAAAAGCGAATTTACCCTAAGATAGGGAAATTTACCCCACTTTCGGAGCGCCGTATAAAAGTATCTACGTATAAAATACATAAGTTCACTTTATCTTAGAGACACTTACGCAACGAATTGCCGACTCCCCAGAGAAAAGCTTTTGTACATAATAAAAAGCTCCGTATTATTTCGTGAGGGATGTATTTGGAGCTTTCAAAATACGGGTCGCTACTTTCATGTGTTTTACAAAGTGCCATAAATGCGTAATGAGATGAAGTCAAGTGTTTTGTGAACTTCAACATGTCTTCGTTGTAAAAAACAATTTTTTATTTTTTTTTATTTTTTTTTTTAACTATGAGAGAAGTTGCGAATAACATAGTGATTAGTAATAATAATAGATTATAAGTGTACACTCATGGACACTGAAAACAGGTCTGTTTTCTAAGGATATTTCCGTGTAACTCGATGCATTTTTAAAGTCCGCAAGTGAAATGTATTAAAAAAATATTTTGTTCCCAATGGGTTAGACAGAGCACACGAAATATGAAGTAGACAAAACCATGACTATTTCACGCGTCGCAGCCACTTCTAGCGTAATTTTAAATTTTAAGAACAGATGGAAGAGGTATAATAGTGACAAATTGCTAGCCTGTCACCTAAAGCATACCTAAACCCCTTTAGTCGCCTCTTAGGGTCAATTCCCACCAAAAGAGCAGCGCAGCGCGGCGTAGCGCAGCGACCCGCTCCGTGGAGAATGCGCGACGATTCCTGCGACTGTTCGAGAAGCCGCTGGAATGCGTAGGAAGTCGCTGGAATTTACATAATTATTGACATATTGACATATGTATTGACAGCGGCCGTCGCGACTGCTCGAGCATCCTCGGGCATTCCTGCGAAGGCTCGCGCAGTCGCACGGCTTCGTTTATGGAATGCGTTGTTATCACCATGGATACGCGGGTATGCGCGCGCATCGTTAGAGTTTCTCATGCGATAATAAGTGTCATTGTAATGAAAATAAAGTTGAAATTCTCATTCCACGGAGCGGGTCGCAGCGCTACGCCGCGCTGCGCTGCTCTTTTGGTGGGAATTGACCCTTACGATATCTACATACATAAGAAATGGACAGGTGTTGTTATACCGACACCATACAGGATTAAAAAATATAAGATAATAGTAAAAGTTGCTACGAAACGTGAAACAGTCATGGTTTTCTCTACGTTTTGTGTTCCGTTCCCATTTGGGAATGCAGGCGTCATATTTATGTATGTATGTATGTATGTATGTTGTGTCACCGCCAACATGCTTTATCGCTATGCTAATTCGGGTAACTTTCACACGCACCGTGATAGCGATGTAGGTTATCAGTGTCTTGTTTAAAATGCGCGCGCGCCGGTGCTCTGCCGTTTCACGAGTTAGTTTTGTGTTACGATAAATTTTTGCTAAAATAATTGGATAAACTCAAAATTAACAGTAGCAAACGGGTTACTAATGTCATTTCAATGTATTGTAGCCGATACAAAACAACTTCATAGATGATTTCCATGTGGTGCTTAATTTTTTCCGTAGATGTCGTAAGAGGCGACTAAGTAAATATATTTAGGTGTATTTTATTGACAAACTAGCAACCTGTCATTAACATGCCTCTTTCATCTGTAATTATGCCTAAAATTTTGATAAAAATGGCTACCAAACGTGCATTAGCCCTAGTCTTCTCTATGTAATATCTCATGTGATCTGTATACCCCATTTGGGGACATAGGCGTGATTGTATGTATGTATACATGTGTTCATTATAAGCGTCTATTTTCATTAAATCGCGCACACGTCCGTTCAATTCATGTTCCAATTCTCTCAATACGTTTCCAATTAGTATTTGATTGATTTGTGTCATTTTGTCGATCGCATTCAGTCTCTAAAGGCGGTCAGGTGAATCTATTTGTATCATAGTATGAGTTTAGGGTTGTCCCAAATTGAAATATCGATATCGACTGACAATCGTACCTATAGTAACGAGAAGATTAGCATATGTCGTCAAATATAAACGTGAGTCTTACTATCTAAGATCGGTATCTTTTGTAATGTAAATTTATTACTAATAACAAAGTAAGTTTGTTTCATTACAGAGGTAGTTAGAATGCTTCACTCTAATTTTATTTCATCTTAATGATCGACATATAAATGTCAGAAGTGGCTACGACATTTAAAACAGTCTATCCGATTTGGGGAAACAGGTGAATTGTTTGATTGTTTGTAGCCTTTGGTAAAACGTTTTAATCTTATTATCCACGAGACATCGCGAGCATTCGATTCTGAAACACGGAAATCAAAACAAATCGATATCGACATTTCGTGCTATTCGCACTTCTATTTTGACGTGTCTATCCTTTTATAAATGTTGCTAGTGCTGCAAATTGGACGTCATGCTAGTGGAACAACTTAATTGTGTTTCTGGGTTGTCAAATCAGTGTCCCGAACGTATTGGGCGTTTGACATCAACTGTATACCAGGGACGTTCATCAAGTATTATAGCAACACTGCAGGATTAACTAACTGTGGACATGAATAAAAATAAAGTGTTTATTGCCAATGATTTGTGGTAGAAAAAGTCAGATGTCTTAAAGGACGCCTCCTCGGCGACTACCCTGTTTCAAATCATAAGATTGTTTATTATTATTATTTTGTTTATTTTTATGTGACCCGACCCGGCTTAGCCCTGTGTGGTTGTGGGTTTAGAATAACACCTCTCCATTTCTTCTGTGGTTGTAAATGGCGACTAAGGAAATGGGATTTGATATGTCGGCAATCTGTCACTGTAATACCTCTCATTTATGTTCAAATTTGAAATTACCCCAAAAGTGGCTGCGAAGCGTGAAGTAGTCATGATTTGACTATGTAATGTTTCGTGTAAATACAGGCGTGATGTAAATATGATGTTTTTTCATGAGCAAAGTTCGTGTGTAAAATATAAGCTACTCTTCCAACCAGCTAGCGAATTGGACCAAACAAACAAAATATCAATTGTTATTTGCGTAGAACAACCTTGAACCAAATGAAACTCGACTGGCAAACAATTTGTTCAAAGCAACTAATTGTTTTAAATTAAACATAATAACTGCGTAAAGTGTTAACCCGACACTACGGTTTTGTATGGCGGTTGTTTTGTCCGCTCTGAAGGTGTCGTGCGTACAGTTGACGTCAGTGTTCAGTAATTTTGTGTACCGTGGCTTAATGCTACTGGCCCGTGCAAATTTCAATTATGCGAGAAGACGTCAAGGGAGTTGAAAACAAACTTTTTTTTTAAGTACAAGGCAGGGAAACAAGCGTTAGGGTCTCTTGGTAAGTGATTAAAGACGGCGACTGAAAACTATGTGACCTTACCAAGTAGTTACTCATCAAAACCTATTGAAAAAAGTAAGTTTGGATCGTTTTACCGTAAATTTTACCACGCAAAAATAACTATTGTTTATCTCTGTGGCATTGATCCAAAATAAACTTTGTTATCGAGTTTAGAATTTAAGTATAAAATTTATTTGTTGGTGTTTGTGACAAAATCACTTCCCCACCAATGTTTTTGTTAATTAGTATACTTACCTATAGCATACATTACAATATAATGCAATTAATGCAGTATCCAATGCGGGAATATTTTCGGATGCTAATGATAACTATTACTTTTATGTGAAACAAAAAATGCAGTAGCAAGCCTACCTCCTCTGGAAATCCAGGCGTGATGACACTTAAACAATTTAACTTATTAAATATATAATTCATTTAATATACTAGTCCGTGTGGCTAAAATCTTACACTAAACCGCGCAGGCCGGTATCGCTGCGCGTGAGCATTGTAGACTCAATTGTGATAACAAGAGCCCCACGCCTGATCTGTGCACAATGATACACGTGATTGCCGAGTTCTTGTCATTATGTGTGTCTGCGTGTACTTTGGTGTCGCGTGACATCGTATACAGTGTTGTAAGTTTCGTGACGTAAGATAGTTTTGAATTAAGTTGCTAAGGTAAGATGAGGTGAGGTGAGGTAAGGTGAGATAACGTGAGGTAAGGTGAGATAACGTGAGGTAAGATGAGGTAGGGTGTTAAGATAATTAGATTTATATATATCGTATTTTAGAACTGACGGACAAAATCCACGTGTAATTGAAATACTGAAATATTTGCTTAGTGAGACATCGTAATATCTGCTATCGAAGCTGATTACGAATTCGTCATCTGTTGTTACTTGAATCCATTTTCAGATAAATCCAAGTTACGGATTGTCAATACGTCATCGCGAATGATCGATGATTAACGCTTAATCAACTTCCGATAAGATTACAAAGCAGGTAACAAAAACTAGGACTTTGATTGATTGCCCGCCCTTAAAGTTTTATGTATTTTAGGTCCATCTAGACCTAAATACATAAAATCTGTACTGTGTCAGATTTTGAATAACACCTTACATTTCTTCCATGGATTTTGTAAGAGGCAACTAATCAGGTTAAGGTATATTTTAGGCGACAGGCTAGCAACCTGTCACTATTATAGCTCTCCCATCTACATAAAAACCTGGAATAGCTATGGTTTTGTCTTTTCGAGAGGTGTTATTCTAAATTCGATACCACATAGATTTTAATTCCCTACATAAAAATTAAAAATATATCCCGCGCGACCTATATTTATTACGTTTAACCCTTCGTATGCGGGAAATGAAAAATATACTGCATTCGAGCCTCTTCTGTTTCAATATCTACAAATTATGGTGATTAAAATAATTTAAAAATACAAAAAGATACCCTTGAAAAGTGGAGCAGATCTGCTCCGTAGCATACGAGAGGTTAAACCGAGGATACTTGTTACTGGCTGCTAATTTTTTTTTCAACGTTCGAAGTTCGAATGCAAAAAGAAATAAAAAACTTTGTCTTTCAGCATACGCGTAACTGACAGGGTGTAGTTAGTTTGAAAATAAACTTTAGCGCGTACGGACAAGGGTTTAATGTAGATGGATTTTTTACGACAGGCTTCGATCGATCAATTGAAGAGTGTCAAGGTTGGTGTTGAGGTGTGAACGATTTTTATGGTAAAAGGCTGCATTTTATGGAGCAGGGTTAGCATGACTTGGTTTATGTCAATTATGTTTGAGCTGTTAAAGTGATTTGCCATTTGGAGCGACGTGGCGAGTCATGCTCGGCTGATTTATTTTTTTGGAAGAAAATAAGTTTTATATTTAGCTTGCTAGTATTTATACAGTGTGCAATAAAATCGGATCTGGGTATTTTGAGGATAGCTAAATAAATACTGTGGTGGTTAACACAAGGATGATGGTTCGTCAACTAATCATAACAGAAAAATTATTACCACTTAATACTTTTAATAATAATGTTTCAACTGATTCTAACTGAGCATTACTGCTTGTACATGCTCTGAAAAAAAAATCTAGCGCCATATTTGATTCGAGAATGATTGAAAAGAGTATTTAAACTATTTCTCAAATAGCCACTTTCTTTTATATTTTATCCAAATTTATGTACTTTTCAATGAGCTAGCTGGCAACATTACTACTTTTTTTTTAACATTCAATAACGTGCCAAAATCTTCAAGCAACAAAAGATTATATAACCAAGGTAACATAACAGAGTGAGAACGCGCCAAAGTCATTGTCGAGTTTTAATAGCCAGTGATACCAGGGTGACATAAAATGTAAGAGTTAAAGCACAATGCAGCGGGGACAATGCTATCGTGGAACGCGGGACTAGGTGTCAAGGCATTTCCTTTTTTGACGGACGCGCCCTAGATGTCAATTGTTTGGAGTTGGATGTAAAATTGTAGGTTGAGGATATTTTGACGTACTCTTGGGGGTAGGTAGCTTGTATAAAAATAAATGGAGTACAATTTTGCTAGGGTAGGAATAGACACCGTGGTTGTGAACTGCGAACTGTTAAAAATACCTAGTGTTATTTTTAAGAAGATTAAAAATATAGAAAATTGTATAGTATAAATAATTTTGGCCGTTGTGATACTTAAAAGATAGTTTTATTAAATAAAGTAAACTAAGAGTTAATATAAAAAAGTGATGAGTTTTCAGACGAGTTTTTAACACGGCGGGAGGCGCGCCCCATAATGCAACA
>BHDV01021255.1:309946-349598 GCA_005406045.1 Adoxophyes honmai
TTGGTTTATTGCTATCCAACGAGATAACGCGGCCAGTGTGATAGGTATCTACGGGAGATTCTATCGCGTCAGCACAGGAATTAGTGACGCAAAAAATCCTAGCACAAAAAAAAAATATATTCTATTTTCAATGACATATTTATTTTCTCAAATAGACATGAGTCATGACATCTTACACTTGCTTTAATAACTTAAATTTGCAGCAAAATACGCACAAAATACGTTTCCACTTAAAAAAACGTTCAAGGCCCCATCGTTTTAGCCTGCGCATCGATACCTTTCCGTCCACTCTATCCCGACCTTCCACCCGAACAATTACTTCCTCCCCACAGGCCAACGAATGCTGGTTGTCACGCGTCACACCGGCACGCAACAGACGTGACATTGGCGTCGTCACAAGGCCGCGGTGTGAAATACCAATTCACACCAATTGTGATGATGTTAAATTGTAGGCAAACAGTGTTTGCGCGGTAAACAGTGTAGTGCAGTCACGTTGGAAATGTGAAGTGGTTTTTAATTTGTTTGGTATGTTTTAGGTAGTGTTTTGATAGTTTCGAAAATAAATGGCCTACGTACGTAAGCTTGTGTTCCCTGATGCGGTAGGCAGAGCACACGAAACGTAACGTAGAAAAAACCATTATTATTTCCAGTTTGGTAACCGAAAATAGACAAAAGTTGTTGACGTATTCTTGACGTGTCTGTCTTCGAATCTTTCAGATTTTTTACGGCAAAATAAAAATATAATTATTTTTGCTTTTTATCCGTCATTTATTATTTTCTGTCGCATTGCATTTCTTCTTCTGACTCACAGTAAAAGAAACTAGGTACATTAAAACGAAAATTACAGGTACATTATCCCTTAAATAAAAAATACGTACCGATCTAATCATGCGAGAAAGAAAGAGACATAAAATGTGTTAAATTTAATGCAAAAGATGAAATTAAAAATAATTACTCAATAAATTTCCTTTGGCCTTATTTGGTTATGTTAGACAAGTCTCATCCATCGTTGTTCTAGAAACTACGTAACAGCATAATTCTCTTAATTAATTCCCAACCTTACGCAATCCCGATAAGGCTCATTAACCCGTGCGGTATTCCGGCGGAGTCCCGACCTTTTGACTTGAGGTCAGCCTAAGGTCGCCCTGATCGTAATAGTGATCAAACGGTCTGTTTCTTGTTAATCAAATTATTTTCCTTAGTAATTATCTTATTTATTACAATAATTAAAGGACTGTAGCTGTAAATGTCAAAAGTCAGTGTTGCTGGGTTCAACTTTAACATATTCTACCGAACACAGCCAAAATTTACCGTAACCACAGGATCAAAATTCGGCAGTGTCTTATCCAACCACGACATTGGCAGAATCATCGCACTGTTCGATGGGGCCATTTCCACACCAAAAATTGAATTGAAATCGAATTGAACTTTAACATACATACATCACCCCTGTATTCCCAAACCGGGTAAGTAGAGCACACGAAACGCTATGTAGAAAATACACGTTTCTTTAACATTTTTTGTTGTTGGTAGGTATAATAGTGACAGGTTGTTAGCTAGCTTAGTCGCCTCCTTAGTCGCCTCTTACGACATCCACAAAATAAATTGGGAGGTGGTATTCTAAACCAGAACGTCTCACCGTAAATGTCTTACCTTAATACCTTAGAAGTTATATTATTATGTTTACGTATAATTAAAGGACTGGTTTCACTATAAATGTCAAAAGTCAGTGTTGCCAGTTTAGGGGTCGCACGAAACCCCATGGGGCTTGACGGATTTATTTTGAAGTTAGCATGATGATTACGGAAATAAACGTATGCCATTTTTTTTGATAAAAAAAGTAAGTAGTTTTCTGTGTCGGTTAGTTAGAATGACTCCTCTCCATTTCTTCTGTGGATGTCGTAACTGGGGACTAAAATGGATTACGTATGATTTAGGCAACACCTTCATCTGTTCTTAAATCTAAAATTATGCTAGAAATGGGTTAGAAAAAACGTGGATAGTCTTGGTTTTGTCTATGCAGCGTTTAGTGTGTTCTGCCTACCCCGTTTGAGAAATTAGGTGTCATGAATTCATACATACATACATACATATTCTCACGCCTGTATTCCCAAAAGGGGTAGGCAGAGCACATGAATTCAAAAATTCAGTGCCACGTCTAGCAATTTCAGGGTATGCAGATGGTTAAACGTGATATTGCAGTGACACAATACACTAACCCTTTCCCAGAGTCGACTCTTACGACACCCACGGGAAGAAAGGGGGAGGTGCTATTCTAACCCGGCACCACACGGGTATGATTTCATAGAAGGTTCAAAATGCGACAAGCGTGTACTTAGCTAGTCATCGTCATCCTACTACAAAGTAGGTAGGTAGGTAGGTAGGTCCTTTCAGACTGTTCAGGGTGTCATTTTCCCACGCAGACCACGTATTTAATTGTGTTGTGAAAAGAGGAAGCTATAGTAAACAAGCTAATAATGGCGTCTGTATTAAATTAAGTGCCGTTTAATTTATGACATCCCCCTGTACATGTAATCAGCGTAATCGCCCAATCGCGGCCATGACAGTTGCTTGCCAATGTCAGCCATTCATAGCCGACGCAGTGGTGCGTGGCTTCGCTGCGCGCGCGCATTCGTTCAACGGTTTTGGTGTGTATGTAGTTTTGGTATGAAGGTAAGGCAAGGTGACGAGTAGAGATGATGGATTAGCGAGTAAAATTGTCTTACGATTATGGACTTGTATGGGGTTTCAATTATAGACGAAAAATTTTCGGAAATTGATGTTCATTAAAGTATCAAACTGTAAGCGCTTACATAATTTGTGAAGTATAAAAAAGTTCTTCTCAACTTTTATACTGCTTGGTGAACTGAAATGTAAAATAATAAATTTACAAATATGACGCACTTACTGAGATTACAAAAGCAGATTACGGCTATTTGGCAGTGTTTGCGAAAGATGGTTCCTGATCGCTTTTTAAATGCTGTTTGGATGGATTTCAATCTGTACGTTTAAATTTGATTGCATAAATAAAAAAAATAAAAGAACTTCTTATGTCACAGTCGTGTTGTACTTTACAAAAACTTTAAAGTACTAATTTAAGGATATTTAAGTACATGAAAGTTATTTTGGATATTGCAAGAAGTGTTGAATTTTGAGACACTTTATCAAAATAATAACGCATCCTCCACAAAGCTTCACCACTCGCAAAAATAACAGAAATCCCACCGTTACAACAAATCCCCCAACTTTTCTGTCAACTCCAAATCCCCCCAAATCATGGCAGCGGCCAACATCAATAAGCATTGACGGATGCGCAAGCCAAAGGGAAGTGACCCCATCATCCAATATCCTTATAACCGGTAACATCTGCCGCACAGGCTGAATAACTGGTGCAAACAACAGAACTGTGACAGCGATGTGATGGTAACATTGACATAATAGTCTATTGTGTCGATTCGGGTATTGGCTAGTTGCTTATTGAATAAATTATTTTGTCATGTTCATTTTGTACAATAAAGAGTTTATGACCATTTCTCAAAATTCTTGCCACTACTTTTTATGATATTTCGGAAAGTGTCACAGAAAGTAGTGGCAAGAATTTTGAATTGCGGACAATTTTGTTTTTTTTTTTGTGATATTACGCACGCAAAAGGAAAAAACAGTACTACATTTTTTGTAGTACTTAAATAAAATTATTTCGCAGCAAAAATGCAAAAAAACTTTCAGACAAAAATGTTAAGCAACATTTTAATACCAGATACTTTTTGTATGGAGTTTGTTGCCATTATCAGAGACTAAGTAAACATAGACTGACAATGTGCGTACAAACGTGCGTTCTTCCGTAATTTTGGTTTCATAGTAAACGTATAACAGTGCGACCCCACATAAACAGCACCGTCTAGAGACCAGTCTCGATCGTTACATTTTATTCCAATCGCGATTTTGAAAAAGTATTTTTTACATCCTACCTATTCGTTTTGACGCCATTGGTTGTGTAAAGAAAGTAGAATTCACGTTCCTAACTACGCAAAACTCGACGACAAACAAGCGAAACTACATTTCCATGAATTTTAATGATAATAATCAGTGTAAAGAGCAATATTATCAACAGAACGAACCGTCTCATTGTTCTTCATGACGTCACAGCCAACAACAGATGCACCATTGACGCAACGTCGTTAAATTGTAAATTAGTATGAAATTGCCCTTTCTCTAGGTATTACGCTAATTGTTTACTCTGGCAGTGAAGCGCGACAGAGTGGAACGCAGGGAACAATCGCTGCTCTATTTATATTTAAATGTCTTGATTAAGAATAGAAATATGGTTGACAAGTCAGTACCCTTGACTTTTGTCGTGTGATTCAATTGTCCTCATCTTTATCACTTAGTGTGACTTAACCATGTTATTTTTTACCTACATTAGTATTATGCCTAACACAAAATATTATAATGAAGAATATTTAAGATTTCTTTACTGTTTTATACCACGTACTGTTTCCATTGAAGAGAGTTCTTTTTCATGTAGTTATGATATTTATATATTTTTATGTATAAACAAAAAAAGGTGCGATTGATGACAAAGTTCTGTTTTTAAAAAGTGGTTAAGAAAGTGCTTCACAATTTGTATTATCATTATAAAGTCGCCTATACCCATTGCTTAAGATTAAACATTTTTGTTTGTGTCGAAAGACATCTGTTCGTTGGTAAACGTGACTCCCGAAAACAGATGTATATGTGCCTACTTACTCGTATGTATTGAATTAGTTGGTTATGAGTTGAAGACTGGAAAATAATGGAAATGTTTTATATCTGTTTTTGTTTACTTCTGATGTGTGTGGCTAATCAATCTGTTGCTTTGACCCATAATTTGATATGATTTAGATTGAATTTCGTTGCAGTATAGTGAACGAGGAAAAAACTAACAAAACTAGCTTTTGCGTTGTGTACAATTTTTAGTGACTAAACTAAATCAGTGTAATAAGATAGAATTTCTTGCTCAATAATCTCCTATCTGTATAAGCTTCATAAACTTTAAACTATATTCCCAAATGGAGTGGGCTTATGGAGAAGAAATGGAGAGACGTTATTCTCATCTCGACATCACACGGCAACATTTCAACTGTTTTTTATTGGACTGAATTCGCCTAACGCTAACATTCAAACGATAAGATCCTATCAAATGTGTTTACGTTGGAGCCCGAATCAGTTTGGAACCCAAAGAGCCGAATGCTCTGTTATAAGAAGGCTTATTCAAATCGATATCTTCAGTTCTAGGTCAGCCCGAACA
Organism: Adoxophyes honmai; assembly: GCA_005406045.1. Taxonomy (NCBI): domain Eukaryota; kingdom Metazoa; phylum Arthropoda; class Insecta; order Lepidoptera; family Tortricidae; genus Adoxophyes; species Adoxophyes honmai. Next base: position 315,234 of record BHDV01021255.1, read on the forward strand.
TTAGCTGGCGGGCCAAAACGAGATTAGCCTAGATCGATCGCTGGATTTGGCCCCACAAGGTGCTGTCGGCTTTAAAAGAAGTCCCGAACTTTATTACTGGAGTTTGTCGCAGTATAATCCTGAAGGCGTGACTGACTGACCCAATAATGGTGGACAAAATCTTCAAAGTTTATATTAGCATTTTAAAATACTAGAATCTTTCGAAAAATACTGGCTGGCTGTTAAGACATAGTCTATTTGAACTACTTTAAAAAAAAAGTGTCAGAATACAGGGATAGAAACAAGTTCGTTTTGTTTTCACGTATGATACGCATAATAAAACATTATCGCTATTTTGTCTCAATGCCTTTCTTAGACTTTTAGTTTATTACGGTCATGTCTAGGTCTTGAAGTTCACGGTTAGATATTTCAAGCAGAAACTACGTTTCATCGAATTGTTTAGGGAATGCGTAAAATGAATTTCACCTTAGTTTATTAAGCGTTGCTCGAATTACTATTACATGAAATATAGTTGAGTGAAATTATTTGAAATGAACTTTTTATTTACATTAGCTAAATTACATTTATAATATATAATCTTTGGATAAGACCACGTTTCGTGGATGCCGTAAGAGCCAACTAAGGTACTATCTCTTAGGGAATAAGCTAGCAACCAAACATTATTACACTTTGTGACTATTGTACCTTTAGTATGGTAACAAATGCGAATCTACTCGACTATCATTTGCTGACATTTTAGTTAGTAAGCCTTGAAGTGCTAAGTTGGCTGTTTTGTCTAACTTTACACCTAAAAACAAAGCCGAAAGTGGCTACTTATGTGAAATTGTCATGGTTTTGTGCGTGGCGTTCGATGTGCTTATAAATATGTGTGATTAAATTACGAGTATAATCTTGTAATGTATATGCCCATGCCCAGGCTCAATTCTACTGACGATTTCAATCTTTACTGTGGATACAATTTAAAAACAACAGTTTTTTTTTAAATGAAGCAATTAAAAAAAACTCATCCCATGTCGCGACACTTCAACAAACGTTTTAAACGATGACATTGCTGTATTCCCCAGGGTAAAATGTCATAAATATCAGCGGAAGCGGTGTGACGGCATATTGCCGAGAATTTTGAACGTATGCCAGTAGAAAGGGAATCATTTATACAAAGAGTCCCGTGTTTTTGGCATGCGTACAGACAAACAGCCAAGTGGCTTATTATTACTTTCTCTGGCATCAAAATAATCTAAATGAAGTAAACATGCGATTCTTATGGACTGTGTAACCTTACGTTGAACTAAAGATCATGTCAACGCTGCGAGACAAACGACTGAAGTGAAGCCAAATATAAATTGATAAGGGTACCTTTCAGTGGAACACAAAGTGGCTTTGTTACGTAAATTTCACATTCCTACTTTAATTTAATTAATTTTACACAAATGTAAGTAACTTTGTCTCTGTCTATCTCTTCATTCACTTCAAAAGTTTTCATACATTTATGTCGTACCTACTTAATACGAATAAAATTAACGATGAAATTTTTTACGCTTGTAAAACTTGCAGTTGAATCCAAACACTCTTCGATATTGCCGTAAAAAGATCACCTTAATGGATATTACACAATTATACATAACACGCCTATATTCCCAATGGTAGGTAGAGCACGAAAAACGCCACATAGACAAGGTCATGGCTACTTTGCGTTTCGTAACCTTTTCAAGCCCAATTCTAAGGTTTAAAGATACAAAGTATAACACTACAGGTAGCTAGCCTGTCGCCTATGTTACTTAATCTATTTCTTTAGTCGCCTCTCACGACATCTACGGAAGAAACGGAGATGTCATTGTGTTCTAAACCCGACACCACATGGTTTATATACCATAGAAATCTCAATAAAACATCTGTGTGTTGTTTAGAGACGAGCCAGCTAGCGGTAGTATACAGGATGCAATGATTAGTGGGAACGAACCGGCAACTAGTCGTACCTCGATTACTAACTATGAACTATATGTAATAACAACATACTATGTTTCCTGCACAATTCTTTATGTGGAAGACTTGCCGTAAAATACAACCGACCTCGGAGGTTGAATCCCACTGGTGATTATTTTACACCATCATCACTAAAAGTCGCTTCCTTCAGTCTGTCCCTATGTTGTCTTAGATCTTTAAAACTTTGCAACAGATTATATATACATTCTTATTGTCTCTACATTTAAGGTTGTGTACACTCTGGCATTTTAACCGCGTCGATTTTAGTAACTATAGGTACAAGAGGTAGCGCCACACTTTCGAGTGTAAAAGTACATGTTGTTGTTTTATGTACGACTACGTTTTAGGCCTTGGTGTGCACTATAATCATATTAACTAGAGTTGAATTGACATGGCATACGGCGTGACAAATTGCTGTTTCAAGGCTGGCATTGAAATGTACGAGTGAAATGACATTACTGTTTATATTGCGGGAATGAAAACATTCTGATTTCGAAGAAACTTTTACATTTGCATACTTTAAAAAAATATGAACGCATTTTGGATTTTATATGGACGATATAAGTATTCGAAAAGGTACAGTGACATTTTAATGCAGTATTTTTAGTCAGAAATATTCATGGCGAGTTGAAACAATGCGCTACCTTAATACTGAAGGATACTCTACACTGTAGGTAGGTACATTACATAGATATTCTGGCTATTTCAAAATTCGTTTGAAACATATTTACACAACGTAGTATTGTATGCATATAAGTATGGGGTTTTGCTTGTTGTGTTTACAAAATATAGTGCAGAGGTTGTGACCTTCAAACGGCCTGACATGCACACTTTAGGCCGATTCTCAATGTCAAAGATGAATCGAAATTTCGAGAAGATTCTTCAAGATTTACATAGAAACAGAACTTAAATAGCTTTGCAGACTGAACGCTTGTTACTTATTACAATAATAATACAAGCAGCGGAGTATTTGCATTAATTATAATAATAAAGTCAGTCTCATGTTTGAATATTACGATTTAATTCCAAGCATACTGACATTTCGGAGAAGTCGTTGAAGAACACTCTGTAATATTTGGGATCGCTGACTGTGTTACTTTTTCGAAAATACTTCGAAGAATTCAAATTAATTCAGAATTAGTTGTTAATTACAATTACTACAGCATCTTTGCGCGTTTTTGAATTACGTATTTAGGCCAGTGTAACAAATATTCAGCCGAAGCAATTTACTCATGGCCTAATTAATCTAAAGACGGAAATTAAAGCTTGAACACGCCAAAACGTGGGCACACATAAGTACTTTTTTTTTTTCATTCACACAGTATAGGAACTATTTAGTGCTGTAAATATAAAGTCCTTTATATGATAAACAAAAAATATCTTGAGAGCGTATCACTTCATTCAGTGGTTTTCACGATGGCGAGGTCTGAATATCAGCAGCGTGAAATTATTTTGCTCAACCATACGCAAAAACCCAATTTAAGTTATAGAGCACTAGCAAAATTATTAAAATACCCACAATCCACCGTCTGTTCGGTTTTAAAAAAGTTCCGAGAACGCTTGACCTTGGATTGGGGGTCCTGTAGTAGAGGAAAGCAAGGAGTAAAGGACAAAAAAAAAGAAGCCCGTGTCTTGCTGCTTTTTACATAGAATCCCAAGCTATAATCACGCGATGTCGCAAAAAAGGTACAAATGTCGCAGTCCTATGTGCAAAAAGTCAAGTCAAGAGCTGCTTTAAAGTCGTAAAAGGGCCAAGCTGCACCAAATCGTGATGCTAAGCAGAATTTATCTGCAAAACGAAGAGCACGAAAACTTTACAATGATTTGATGACAAAATTTGAATGCGTTGTATTGGATGATGAAACATATATAAAAGCAGACTTTAAACAGATACCGGGCCAAGAGTTTTATACTTCTAAGAGCCGTAGAGATACCCTAGAAGATTGTAAGGTAAAAAAGAGATCGAAGTTTCCAAAAAAAATCCTGGTATGGCAAGCTATTTGTAGCTGTGGCAAACGAAGTCGTTCATTTATCACAACAGGCACAGTAAACGGTGAAATCTACAAAAAATAATGTTTGCAAAAGCGTCTTTTACCCTTTTTATGCAACCACAGTTCACAACCATTGTTTTGGCCTGATCTTGCGAGCTGTCACTACTCTAAAGCGGTGATAGAATGGTATGACCAGAATGCTGTTGCTGTGGTACCCAAAAAGTGCAATCCTCCGAATTGTCTTGAATTGAGGCCGATCGAAGAATATTGGTGCATAATGAAAGGGATTTTGAAAAAGAAACGTGGACACCCTAAATCGGCAGCAGAGTTGCAAAAAATGTGGACTTGGGCTTGCAAAAAATATCCCGACAGTGCGGTGCAAACCCTAATGAGCCGGATCCGACGTAAAGTACGCTCTATGGCGTAATCAACGGACAATTAAAAAAAAAAATATGTAAAAATGTACAATAATGCAGTAAGTAGGCAATTACAATAATAAAAAACTTAATTATGGTTTACATATTTTTTTATTTAATATTTTATGTGCCCACGTTTTGGCGTGTTCAAGCTTTAATTAAGAAAAGCCAGCGCTGAAAGGGAAAAAACACCCGTCTATCTGACAGGAATAAAATTAATTAGATTCCTGAACTCCGGGTAGGTAAAAATAGACAAAAAATGCGGTAGAATAAATTAACCTTGCGACGATTATAGAAATTTATTTTGCTTCGGATAAAAAATAGATAGAATGCGGTATTTTTGTGGTTATATAACTTTAGTTTCCGCCTTGTGATATGAAAGATGTTTTGGCTGGCTCTTGTCACTAACTTGTCTTGTTTTTACTTTTCGGCATGCTATTGCAGGAACACGTAAAGGGCATGTTATATTAAAATTGGAATTTGTATACAACCTATTCGTATATGATACCTACTTAAAACTAAAACGGACGAACTAAAAATATTTCTAATCAAAATAAAAGTCTAATGGAAACACGTTGGAATACTCGAGGATAATTAAAAAACTGCGTTCAATAAGATAATATGGATCGACTTATATTATCTCCAGTTAGACTTAAGGTTAGCGCCGGGTTAAGATTAACCCAGACCGGTGCAAATCGGCTTTTTGGCTAAACAAAACACGATCATACTTTTCGCTTTAGATAACAACTTCGTCATTTTTAAATTGGCATAACGACATTTTATAAATGGATTTTGGCTACTACATTTCATGAATACGGTCTTGTATCGTCACGATGTGTCTACCTAGTAGAGTACGGACGATTTGACGTGATATTTTTTGATACATGATTGGGATAGGGTGCAGAGAAATGATACAAGTATTAGTATATCATTACATGTGTCATGAAACGATCTGATTACGTAATAAAATTCGATATCAGACATTGCATAATATGAAATCTGGTTATCTGCCAGTGTTTACTAATTCATCACGTAAGAAGTTTAGGTATATACGTACTTACTAAACTCTTACGGAAAAGTACTTTACTAAGTGCTTGCGTAATCATGTAAGATTATGAATTCTTTACATTAGTACTACCATTAGTATTACTATTTGAAGCTAAGAATAGTACCTTTAAACAATACGGAAATCAGACCGTGTGATGTCGGGTTTAGAATAGCACTCTTCATTTCTTTCATGGATGTCGTTAAGAGGTCACTAAGAAAGAAAATAGGTTAAAATATGCTTTAGGCGATAGGCTAGCAATGTTTCAATCTAAAATTATGCTAAAGTTGCTTACGAAACGTGAAATAGTCATGATTTTGACTTCTAACGTTTCGTGTGTTCTACCTACCCCGTTGGGGAATACAGGCGTGATGAATGTTCAAAATCAGAAGTGGGATCATAGTTCCGTTTATTTATAAAACGTAATTCAGTCGTTGGTCTGGCATGAATCAATAAAATACAGTAATTCATTGAGAAAATAGTAGTATCGCGTGTTTATCGCCACATCTCGAAAATGTTCGGACGTGTGATATTTCAGTCACGTTATTTTACACAACAACAATATCGACTCGGTAGGTAGTTAATGAAGCGTTTTAAAACTACAATAAAACAGTGTCAGTTTAATAAAATAAGTCTAGGTACAACGGTTAATTTTGTGTAGGATACTTAGAAAAATAGCTTTGGTTACTGGTTGATATAATCGCGGTAAAATCTTGTAATATGTATTCAGAATAAACAATTTTGATTATTTTCTTGTTTGAGGAATTGAACTGATTTGTAGTATTGAGAGCATTTTTGTATTATATGGTATTTTGTTTAATTTCTTAAATTGTAGAGTTTTAAAGAAAAATTAAAACTGTTGCACATGTTTCGGGTCAATTTGTTGCAACGCACCACGGCTGTCAGTTGACAGTGCACGTCACGCGCGCATGGTACACGATTTAGCCTAAAACTTGTCGAACTAATCTCGAAATAAAAACTTGAGTGTAGCTTTTTTATTTCACTACCTATCTGATATAGTTCAAGTTCAAACGCAAGGTGTCTTGAAACTAAACGCAGGAGCATTTAAAAAGGAAAACTGCCGTCAAGTTTAACAAGGAAAAAGCCTTCGTTGCTGATTGCGTGACTGGACGGCACAAAACGGTCGTAAATTTGACCCAAGTAAGACTAAACTGTTTTAAAAGAGAACAGACCTACAGTATAGTTAACTAACATTTAAATAAACTTGCACTAATTAGTAAGTAAAGTAATGTAAGTAAAAAACTCTATTGTACAAAAAAAAGGGTACAGATAGGTAATTAGTGCAAAAATAGGTACCTGAGTGTCACGTTTGATCTTAGATTAAAAACAGGGTGTTTTATAAAACACTTAAATACGTTCAAGATTTTTTTTAACTAAGAAATTGGTCGAGTTTTTGGGATAATGGACTCTGGAATGAAAGTTGTGGTGGCCTTTTTTACCTTTTTTAAATATATTTTTTATTAGACGTGAATTGCATTTTACAATCTTTCGCAATTCGAATTTTATTGAATGAGTAACGTACTTTTTACGATTTATTTTGGTGTAGCTGTAGTATCAAGAGTTATTTTTTAATTGCACGTGTAACAACATGAAGCCACGACATACCTTTCAATCACCATGTAGTTAAAACTTCTTCAAATTCTTTGAAATATATATTTGACTGAAGTTTTAAAAGGATCGAAGGTGGCAATTTTTAAGGATAAAAACTTTTGGTTGAGATAACTAGCAAAGTTTGGAAATAACAAAACACAAACGAAAATAAGAAAAAAGTCAAAGGGAAAGTTTTTGATAGTTACGGCCTGTTAATTAGTGAAAATACGTTGTTACGATTTTGTTAGACTCTTAATGTAATTTAGTTATTATCTCAAAGTTTGTGTTCTAAAACTTTGTTTTAAGAAAACGTCTAGTGTTTTTGACAAGACCAGTTATGTAATTATTTGGTAACTCAGCGATTTCAGATACCAGGTATATAAATAAATTATAAATTGTATTTAAAATGTCTCATAAAACTTTACGTATGAAAATGTATCGATTTTGAACAATGGATGTTTGTTATGATTTGAGAGCAATGACATAAAAAAAAGAATTCTGTATAGCTGCACAAAGCTGCAATAACTGCAATTATTTCTAATCCAACTTTACTTTAAGTAAACATCTGACAGATACGAAAAAAACTATGTCATCATTTAATTTACTTTTTTGTTTTGAATGTATACATTTTTCAGGACACTTTTTCTCTTGTTTTGATATGAAAAGAGCTCGTGACTCTCATTAGAAATAACATCTACTACGCAAAAAACATATTAAAAAAAGTAATGTAGTAAAAAACGCTCTCTTATATTTTTATCCCGCTACAACAGCGGAAGTACGCCAACTCATACCGTCTCCTCACTACTCATTATAAAAACTATAGGCGGTCGCAAAGATCCATATTTATAATTAGTAGTGGTGTAATCTGTGACGGTTTTTGTCTATCGTCCGTTTTGGCGATGTCTGCGCCCGGTGTTGCCAGCCCGCGATGCGCCTTGACACTAATACGTGGCCCATTATGCTAGCCATGCCATTATAGCATGGCCGAATTGTTTCGCCGGAAAATTTGGAGCTAGGGTAACTTCTATTTACTGATTGTTAAAGGTTAGAAGGTTTAGGAAGAGAGTAAGAGAATGATAATGGTAGACTTGAAGAGGTTGCTAAAGAGCAATAAAGCCATCTTTTGCCTTTGTTTTTTCTATTGGCAATAAATGTATGCTGTTGTTGGTTTCACAAGTCTCACAGTTACAGGAAGATGGCTAAAAAAACGGTACATTCATTTTACTAAAAAAAAATCTGATCTATCTGCTTTGAACATTTTTTACGCCTATTTAAGTAAGTAAGTAAACGCTTTATTGAACAAAAAAAAACACGACAAAAATACAAGCAAAATGGTGAAGTACAATGGCGGAGATATCCCTTAGGAATATTTTACATCCAACCTTTGTAAGACAGAGAGGAAACTTAATTATTGAGCCAATATAGAGAGATGTACATTAGAAGTATTTGTACACTAGCCGAGAGCTTGTTTACTAAACTTTAGTGCCTTATCATCATATATTTCTTGTCACTTTATAAACTGTCACAGTATTGACAGTAGACACTACTGTCACTTTTCCTCTAGCTACCTTAGACCTTGCTTTTAAATTAGGGAATTGACCATTCGATCCATTTAGGCAGTCGTGTCACGTATGTTTACAATACGCGTGCTCAAGGCGAAGTGTGTTAATCAATTCGGCTACAAACACACTAAAAGGTACACACACTAGGTATGAAAACCTTAATCAATTATCAAAGTAACTTTGAAGTTAGGGAATGTGCGAGAATTTCGTAGGAACTATTTATTTTTTTACACGGGAAACACTGGTCGTGTAGGGAAAGTTGTTGTTTTGTCAGTCAATGAATGTTGTTTTTTTTTATTTATCTAACCCTACCACTGGTTTGCTACTTGACACAATGAAGTTGAAATAAAATATAAATAATAAGCGGAACAATATGTAAACGTAGAGTATTGCCAGTGAAAAATCGTGCATAATGTAAAACATTGAAAATTAAAAACTACTCTCATCCCAGTTCTCACAACGATCCTTAAAGTTTTGGATCAAAATGAATACACGTAATTGTTGAACAAAGTTTCAGTATACTAACATGACGGTCATAAGCGAACGTCGACGTTAAAGTGATGAAGCTTTTGACACTCACACTGTGCTACTAGCGAGTATTACGTTGACAATGAAATATGGGTGACAAGTGTCAATAATTTTATTTTATTAGATGACAAGGTTGGATGCTAGATGTTCCCCGTTTATTGTCTGTAATAGAGTTACACCACTCAATTTTTTTCCAGGGATGTCGTAAGAAGGACGTTTTAGATGACAGGTTAGCAACAGTAAGAGTAAAATTGTGCTAAAAATTAGTTAATAAATTCAAATTAAACTTGCTTTAGTCTATGTAACGTTTAGTCTGCCCTACCTAACCCCTTCCTTTATTCCCTTATTAATTACTTTCGTGTTTCACGTCTTGATTATTACCTAAATGCCGAGCGTCCTAAGCAGTGTGCTGAAAACGACCTTTGAATTAATCCGTACCGTATTTATATATTTTTTGCAGTCGCATGATCTTTTAGCGGTCAAAAGGTTAAAAATTACTCGTAATAATTATTCCGTATCCCTGTCAAATTGACAAGATTTTAAAGCCTTGAAAGTATTTTACTTACAAAAAAAATGTGCAAAGTACTTATTTTTCTACACTAATATTATAAAGAGGAAAACTTTGTTTGTTTGTTTGTTTGGTTGTAATGAAGTCTCAGTAACTACTGGACCGTTTTTAAAAATTCTTGCACCATTCGAAAGCCACATTATCCACGAGTAACATAGGCTAAATTTTATTTTGAAAAAAAAAAGAGGATACCTTAAAATATATGAAGTGGAAAACTTTGTTTGTTTGTAATGAATAGGCTCAGAAACCTACGACCCCAAAATCCGAAATTTACGCGAACGAAGTCGCGGGCGGAAAACTAGTAACTGATAAAGTTATAATTAATGGTGACAAACTAAAACCATAAGTTGATCACTATAGATCTATGAGCGATCTTTTTCCACACTTGTAGTTGTATAAAAAGAAGAGAATACGTTTAGCATAAGATAAAACCAACGCTCGAATAATACAACCCACGTCATACTTAAAATGTAAGACCTCAAAAGAATAATTAGACGTCGCCTTATTTGAACGACAACAAATATTCGCGTCAAAGACAACGGTCGGGACTCCAATTCGCCTTTACCTTTGTCCATTTAGTAACCCCGAGGTTATTTTTTTCTCAATGATAAAGCGGAGTTAGGAAGTGGACGTGAGAATTAGTGGACCGATCTTTTATCAAAGGTCACATTGCCAGTGGAACGGAAGAGTGCCTTCTTTTTACCAAGTTTTTTCCGCCAAAAGCCCGACCTTTAAACGAACTCGATGATCGAATACGAAGTTTGACGGAAAATTTCGAACTCGAATTTTCGAACGGAAATATTTTTTCCAGCTCCAAAGTTAATTAAAGTGTTTTGTCACGGAAAAAGATTTTTCCTTCTCGACTGAAATAATTGCGAAATATGAGCGATAAGGATTTAATAACTGTTTTATGGCGGAGCGAGCCGCGGAAAATATCGATACGACGAAGCAAATTTGAGCGAGGAAATGAAAATTTCCTTAAGTTAGCAACAATCGTGTTGAAACGCTATGGCAGCGTCAATTCTTTTGACTTGTTAGCATATCGATGTATAACATCAAGCCTGTGTAGTATCGTGTCGTGGTCGCTTTGAATGAACCGCGTCTGAACAGATGCCAATTCGCGTATCACTGTCCGTTTGATTTAGTTCGTCGCGATCTGTAGGTCATGATCGTGCCTGTCGCACTAGCGTGACCCCACCAGTCCGACACCTGTCCAAATCATTCACTACTCCATTTTCCCGACTCACCTTGAATTACTGAGAAGTTACTTAGTGTAATTATCCCACGCAAGCATTTGCATGACAATAAGAGAACATGATGCGCCGACGAGGAGCCTTCAGCGTTATCGCATTAGGTGTTCTCGGCACGTGCCGGCAGCACGGCCGTGACGGCGATTCGTCCTGCTCTCAGGGACCACGTGAGATAGCCCTCCGATCACAACAAACGTAAACTGTTAAGCGTAAACGCAAACAGATGCGGCCTTGAACGCTGCAGACCGCTCGAAATAAGCCGCGTGGAAATAGCCGCGATGAAAATACTCGCACGTGACGCTACGTACCTCGCGTACTGTTGCGTGGAGAAAATCGATGCTTGCCACTCGGCGACCCGCGGCCGACTGAGCCACTGTGTCAGGAGAACTCGCCCCGCCCGAGCCTCCGCCCGCTATCACAGACTTGAGATAGAAAAATATTTTTTTCACTTATCGCACTTGAACAATTGCAGGGCACTCGGTTAAAAATTGAGATGTGGTTGGTGCGTGTTTGTGATCTGTCGCGCGGGCCGGCGCGTGCGGTCGGACCGGAGTGGGGCGGCGGACTGGCCGCGGCAGGCAGCGCGGCGCCCCGCCCGCGTGACGTCGCGCGGTGGATATTAGCAGCTTCCTGAGCGAGGGTCGCAGATGTAGGTCACGGGGACTGGCCTGCACTTGCCCAGTCTACCGTGCTGTTACACTTGACAAGTTTAAGGACGTCCAATAGACCCGGCCATCTTTGGGACCTATTGAACCGAAATGTCAGAATGGAACAATGGGAATGTAGGTCCATTGTTGGGTAGCCTTTAATTGCAGCGTAGCCCTTGTCGCCCCGGCGTAGCGAGCTACGAGCTACGGCCGGGAGGCCGAGCTACGCACGCCACCCACGACACTATTTCGATTGGATCGGACCACGTTTAATATTACGCTCGATTCAATAAAGCTTTACCAAGTTTTCGATTGGAAAAGTTTTTAGTCTTCATTCAATCACTCGAGGTATATTTACGAACTAAATTTACTTTATCAATAGCGTCTGTGTTGCGTAATGATAGCATAACAGCTCAACTCCCGTGACGGGATAACACGTTTTCCGCAAACTAGTACGATAATTGAATGAAAAGGCCACGATCCTAAAGAAATAACATTGTGTAACTCGGTTAGCAGTAGCGACACTGTATTTTTATAGGCTCTTAATGTAGAAATGTGTAAGTGCGCGTGTAAAAACGTTTAACCCAATTGCTTAAAAGCTCCCGGTGTAATTTAATCATGTTTTTTTTAGGGAAAGTAATATTAACTTTTTGGTGAATCCTCGAAAACAGAGGCAAGGATGTTCTATTATACTAATGGTTAAGTAATGAATACGCAAGATTTGTACGTTTTTACAAAATCAAAATTTTATTTATGCAAGTATGCCGCAAGGGGCTCTTTTAAACGTTTTTTGTTTGCTTCAGACATCCGCCCCGGAAGGACTATGATTGCCAAGAAGAATGCGTAACAATAAACTTGGCACAAAGTCATTTTCACCACTTTAATTGAACTAATTGTACTTGTCCGTAGTTTTATCACATTATTTACGAAATTTACTATTCAGGGGTTTTGGAAAGAAAAGTAATACTAATTATGTATGGAAAAAAGTTTTTTTATAATAAAAAAAAAACAAGAATACCTACTAGTACAAAAGTGAACATAAATCCCTGAGAGGTCACTTCCTGTTTACAACTTCACAAACTAAACCTCCAAAACATCCCACCTGACTATTTCACATAATAAATTCGTCGGAAATGATACCCAACACATTACATCATCCAAATCGCATATAAATCTCGCTACCATCTCACAATATGCGAAGATTGTCAATCTTAAAGTATGGAGACCCAGGTAGGCCCCGGAAGGCCGGGTAAAAATTGAGGCCCGGGTAAAAATTGGGACCCGGGTGGATCAATTTCCCGGGACACGTTGGAAGTCGGGTTGGGATCACACGCGTGATTAGTTTTCCCTTTGACTCTCTATGTATTTGAAATGTATTTGACTATGTACTTTTACATTGTTTTTAAGAAACGGTTCAAGAGTGTGTGTTGAGTTTTAGTGTTCCAAATTCAAATCGGATTATTCGAAACTTTAGCCATTTTTTCGCGACACTGCACAATTTTCAAAGGCAGCTGAGGGAAATATATGTTGTGCAGAATTATTTATATTAGCGAAAAAAAAGAAACAATAATGGCATAAGCTTTGATAATTGGGCGATTTGGCTTTCATTTATGTATTGTGTTTGAACGTTGTGGGTGTGTATGAGTATGTGTGGCTGGAAAAAGTTACTCCAAATATAGCTTTTTTTATTTTTAAACTTCATGGTAGAAAATCTGTTCAGCGTTTACCACAGTCGAAGCTTCGAAAGTATGAGATGACTTAGAGATTTACTGTCTCTATTTTTAACGAGCTTACGTACTTAGTAGAAAAAAATCTGATTTTATTTATTTACGAACTAACAGATATTTAAAAAATGAAGGGGAACACTGTTTTACTTTTCTTGTTTTTCCGTCTCAGCTTTAAAATTAAACCCCTTCAATTTTCACATGAATGCTGTAAAAACGTACATAGTTAATTCGACACAAGATATTACACAAATAACATTACATAACACTGAAAATCGTGAAAAATATAGAGGTTTATGAAAAGTTTATACGAATAATAAAAAATACGGTTGTCGATTGAGAGTTTTTGAGCTATAAAAATAGTAGTTCCACAATCGAACCAGAGATGGCGTCATTGATTCAAATAAGTACAACATAAGTACTCTTGTATAGTGGTCTGAAAAAGAAGTGCGCGATCCAAATCGTTCTTGGCTTTTATGTTATTACGATCATAGCCTCTCACGGTACCTCATCCTACTGTTTGTTGGATGTTTGTTACTCTTTAACGCAAAAACTACTGAATGGATTTTAACGAAACTTTACAGTAATGTAGCTTATGCATCAGAATAGCACTAAGGCTACAAGATTTTGTTTGAATTTTTCAAAATATGACGATAGGAAAAATAGTAAGATTCCGCAAATTTCAACGTAAAAACGTCTGTGACTCTGTGACTAACAAGATCTCTTCTGTGTTACCTCGAATTTAACGCGAGCGTAGCCGCGGGCAAAAGCTAGTTTCCTAATAAAATAGAAAGGTTCATACCTTCAAAACTAACGGCAGACTATTTTCAATAACCTTTCAGCCGCACCCTACTCAAAGTATCGGACCCGGAAGCGACCTTGTTTGATAAATGATTGTTCAATGAAAATCAGGTATTTTGCCTGTGAAAGGGTTGCTTTGGGTAAATTACAGTCGGAATATATTGACGAGTGACACTGATTACCCACTATTCCTCATTTAAATACACACATTACGCCTGTATTCCCTAATGGCATAGGCAGAGCGCATGCAACGGTACGTAGACAAAATCGACTATTTAAACTTTTCTTCTATTTAAACTTCGCCTCCACGAATATTAAAGTTAGCAATATGAATTAATTTCGTTACTGGTCAGTTAACTAAAGCTGGCACGTAAAATAGACGTACGCATTGCGTTTGTGTAGTACCTATTACATCTGCGAATTAGCACGCGGCGTGACTTTGCACTGCATACGTATAATGAAAAGTCTGCCCGATTTGATCAAAATTATTAATTTTAAACATACTGTGAGTACTGTGAACGTACCAGCTTTAGTTGATTGACCTATACGCGGATTTGTTTCATTATACATTTTTTTATTCATAATAATGTAGAAACAGGAAGTTTCCAAACACACCAATTATGCTTCGTTATTTTGCGGAGAAACGAATGAATTTTATCCGTGTAATTTTACTTGACGTCACTCTCTGTCCAGTTACAATCTGTACTGATGTACGCTTGTGTATACTTTTGACGCTAGCGTATATACCTATCACACACAAGCAAACGTTTTTGTCCGGAGCGATAAGACCATCTGATGTTTTTTCACTTGTACCTATTCGTCTATTATTATACATATATAGTAAGTTTATGAGTAGTATTCCGTTCCTGTTAGATATTAAACACGTAGTGACATGAAGATACCTTCTCATTCTGAGAGGAAATGAGTTGTTTCGCTTTGTCTTTTCGTCTTGAACTCGGCGTGACATTCTGGGTTAAAAGGCCTAGGTACGCTGAGAGAGAGAGAGAGAGTGTGTGTGTGTAATTTTAAAATGGGACCTTGTTTTAATAATACCAAACTAAAAAAAAAAGTAATGTACTCAAAATATTTTTAACTCCGTTTCCAAAATATAGGCGCAGAGCCTACCCCATTTGGGAATACAGGCGTGATGTATGTATGTATGTATGTATGTATGTATGTATGTATGTATGCATTACCACGTCGTCACTCACAAACAGCTCTGAATCTCGGGGGTCATTTTTCATTTTGAAAATTCGTCGCGTAAAACTCGAGCCAAGACTAATGTTGGCGATGCATTACGGGAATATGTTGCTTAATTTAAAAGTTTAGCTCTAACTTCGGGTCAAGCACCGGTCTACAGGGCGGGCAGTTGTCCGGTTTATTCAGCTGATATTGTTTCGTCAGAATTAAAGTGAGTTTGGGAAGTGTCAAGCTGCTGTTATACTATTGTTTAGTTTTACTAAAAGCGTTTGGGATAGTATTCGTATTAAGCGTGTCACACACTGCGTAGATAACTTATTATATTTTACCATCAAGTATCTGTTGGCACCGACATATGGCAAGATGGCATTTATACGCAGATAAAATATTATCGTGTAGTCTGTGACAAGCTTTACTGTATAGATAACCGTGTGGGGTGCAGTTTGGAATAACACCTCTCCATTTCTTTCGTGGGTTTCGTAAGAGGCAACTAAGGATGTAACTGTAGGTAAGTTTTAGGCG
The DNA here is from genome assembly GCA_005406045.1 of Adoxophyes honmai. Classification (NCBI taxonomy): domain Eukaryota; kingdom Metazoa; phylum Arthropoda; class Insecta; order Lepidoptera; family Tortricidae; genus Adoxophyes; species Adoxophyes honmai. Next base: position 331,079 of record BHDV01021255.1, read on the forward strand.
ACAGACTAGCATCCTGTCGCCTTTTAACAAAAAATAAATAAAAAAATCCTAAAAATATCCTAGAAGTGGCTGCGAAACTATATATTATGTATGCAGGTAGCTGATACTCTGGATTAACCCATAGGCTACTTTTTATCCCGAAAAAAAAAACGCAGATGGAGTCGTCAGCAACAGCTAGTTTAAAAAGGGGAATTTCTATATAACATAAATACGCCTACAACAAACATTTCACGGCCTTTGGTTTTTCCATGATAGACAAGATACAAATTTTATCTTGATTTATTAAGCGAGAGATTTAGGCAATCTGCAGCGAGGCTGGGATGTAGTTTTGTCACATCATCGTGTTATCTGATTTCTGGTATAAACAACTGAAACTTGCGTTTCAGGTTATTGAATAATCAATACATTAGGTACTACCTAAATGAAGAATATGGACAGTTCATTTTGAAGTAATGAGTTATTTTTCATTAAGATACTCAAGGTAGTTTTACATTCAGAGATCTACACATAAATAAGATTTCATTCAATGCATTTTTCTTTTTTACACATTAAGTTATACCTCTTTCATCCATGTTCAGAGCCAAAATTATGCCAAGAGTAGCTAGGTATTCATGGTTTTGACAATACAACGTTTCATGTGCTGTACCTACATCATTTGTGCGTATTTGTGTTATGTACATTCACAATTAGGATCGTCTTTGCCGTAAAAATGTATAAAATAATCTAAACAAAAAACTTCATAAACAGACAATACGGAATAAGCCCAACAATTCTTAAAATTAAATGACTAAGTATATCCAAAAACTTTTAATCTTTGATACAATCGGAAGCCTAATGTCAAAATATTTCCGATCATTTCTATACAAACTTTGTTCTACGCGTCAATTCATTCGATGGAAACGACTCCAAAGCCGAATGGTCAAAAGGACATAAGAACCATGAGTCTTCTATACAGTTACATTATTTTGCTTCCGCAGATCAGTATTAGCCAATCGGAAAAGAAATTAAAGTATAATGGGGAACCAATTAGGGAAGATTTTGGAGATGCGGGTGCTATCTTTACTTAACTTTTGTAAGGCAAGTAATTCAAACGGAGCAATTATTGTAAAAGATTACGGGATTCTAAGGAGTCACTGATTTTCGTGCTCCTTAGGTAGTTTAAAAGTTGTTGGATGGAGAATTCGCTTTACGTAATTATTTTGTGTAAATTGTGTCCTCCAGTTAGTTAGTTTCTACTTGCCCGTGCCACGGGTTTTAGCTTCTAAATTTTTTTTTAAGCATAAAACTTATTTATCTAACTTACTTTAGATTTTAGGTACTTGTTTTTCCTTATTAATTATGCTTCTACCATGATCATGACTTGTCATTCATTATTTATACAAAGTTTTTATTCGCTCGTATGCAGTGTAGTTTTATACAACTTAAAGTATTTTGCCAATGGAAAGGCCGAGAAATTGTAGTCAAACTACAATTTTCTAACCACCACGAGAATTTGCTGTATCGTTAGAAAGGCAGTGTTTTTATAGGACTGAAGCAGTTATTCGGCTCATCTTTATAAAATCACCGGCACTCTTTAGAAATTATCTACTTTCCACACCTGTTGGTATCATAAATAATTAACTATTGTTTTATTTATATTAATATTGAAATGACGCATGGAAGCAGTTTACACATATCTAATCACAAGGTTCGTGTCTAGGTACATAATTTATTTACGTAGAAGTGTTATGTGCGTAATATACTACTGGCGCCTGGCGGCGAGTAGCTGGTAAATTGGGTTTTTACATACATACATATTCTCACATCTGCATTCCCAAGAGGGGTGACAGAGCACATGAATTCAAAAATCCAGTGCCACGTTTAGCAATTTTAGGGTAACCAGATGGTTAAACGTGGTATTGTAGTGACAGGTTGCTAGCCCATCGCCCACAATACACTAACCCTTTCCCAGAGTGAACTCTTACGACACCCACGGGAAGAAATGGGGAGGTGTTATTCTAACCCGGGACCACACGGTCGTGTTATTCTACTCAGATTTACATTCATTTCACTAGCTGTGTAAACATGTGGGATTGATACAGATCCTATTTACATTTGATATAAATGTTAATGAGAAATCTAAAGCTCGGAGGATCGTTTTGCAATATTTTATCAGAATTCGGATTTTTATTCGGGTCGAACGCTTTGCTGTAAAAGATTTATTATTTGGACGGGAAGTTAAATATATTTCGATTCTAACGTTGAGGTTGGGAATTTATTGCAATGGTCACGTCAGTTAGACCCCTTAGGATGATTTATAGATTTATGAGACACTTTTGTTTCATAAAAAGATGGGAAAAGTGTTCAAGGGCTGACAATGTCCGTTAGCACTTCTATATTACCACACTTAGAATAGTTTTTTACTTAGATATTCAGAAGCAGACAGGCTTGATTTTTAGGTTTTAAAATCATAGTTTTGTGTACGTAGTAGCGTTTCATATGTTTAAACTGGAAGTAATCGTGATTTCTTAGCGACTCCCTAACTTAGAAAAGAACTCTGGTGAGTTTTAGTGGACCTACTCCTTTTCTTCACCATATTTGAGGAGAGAGTCACATACAACCCTCAAGCAATATCTCCCCAGGTAAGTGAATGTTACACTACGACATCGTCGAAAAACACCCTTTATCACACGAAAAAAATTAGGTCAGCCCTAAAGTTAGGTCATTAACAGCGCCGGCCATCGCATTCCCTTCATGAATCACTGACATTAAAATAGAATTTAAATTTGGAAAGTTAATTGGCCAAGTTCATTAATTTCCCTCAACATAGCTCGGGAATTAATGGGCGAATTAGAGCGGTTAAGCAAACGAATTCCTTCACAAAGTTAACCAAGTTATTTCATGTTCAACTGACGGAATATTCCGAATAGGACGTCAACAGAATTTGGTTATTAATGGATTTGAAATGGAAATTGTTGACGCATTGTTCTCGTTTGATTCATATTTTGTGTTTGAAAATTTGCTACTCAATTGGAGTAAAAAATCAGTACGTACCATTTATTTTTCTGCCAGTCTGCCAGCAAATTAACACCAGTAGAGTTAGCACGGAACAAGTCGTCTCGCACGCGAGATAGATTACCTGTCACTTTCTGACGTCCTTAGATAGACAGTAACAGGTATAGTCTATCCGCGCGCGTCTCTACTCGCGCCTTACTGTGCTAAGCTAACAGGTTTTAACAACATCAACAAAAATGATGGCATGGATTGTCCAAAAATTGTCTGTTACTCCACTTTACTCTGTCTACCTCAAATACAGATGAAATTAGATTACAGATGTGACGTTTACTTACACAAATGTACTTAAGTACGCCAATTGGTGTCGATTTATCTAAGATTATTTCTTTCAATTAATAGGTTAAGGTACATAGGGGCTTGAAAATGCGGCGAAATGGTTTCAGTAAAGAATAGTACGGCAGTGATTGCTTCGCGTTCGACTTGGCGGGGGCACTGCTGTGCCCCCGATTTCAGGCATCAAGTTAGCAACCTGTTACTATTATAACTGCCAACTCAAAACCTATAAAAATATGATAGAAGTATTATACTATCGGACTTATACCTATTTTCTATTCAAATGCATTTTTAAGAAAATCTTCAGTGTTGCTCTTAAAACTTAGGTGGAGTAAAGTGCTGTGTACTCACCTGCATGAAATAGATTTTTAGCAAATGGACCAAATGGTCCCTTCTAAAATCCGGTCCATATTTCTATATCCAATGTATATTCCCAAGAAGATTCTGCTCATTCTGCGTCCATTGTGAGTGATAGATGGCGAGTCCGTGACGTGTGAAAACCCTTGCTTAAGGCCTTCTACGCACTTACTAGTTTCATTATTAAGTGTTCCATTTTTTGCGTGCATTTCATAGGAAGCGACTAAGGAAAGTTAAGGTATATTTTAGGCGACAGGCTAGCAACCTGTCACGTACATTCCTTTTAGCGAAACATGAAATGGTGCCCGTGTGGTGCCAGGTTAGAATAGCACCGCCCCCTTTCTTCCCGTGGATGTCGTAAGAGTTGACTCTGGGAAAGGGTTAGTGTACTGTGGGCGATGGGCTAGCAAACTCTCACTGCAATATCACGTGTAGCCATCCGGTTACCCTGAAATTGCTAAACGTGGCACTGGATTTTTGAATTCACGTGCTCTGCCTACCCCTCTTGGGAATACAAGCGTGAGAGTATGTATGTATGTATGAAATATGGTTTTATCTGGCGTTTCGTTTAATCTGTCAACCCCAACAAATAGTCGTGATGTACACATAGAACCACGCCTATGTTTCCAAATAAGAACACAAATAGTGACACAGACAAAACCACGACAGATGGAAGAGGTACAATAGTGACAGGTTGCTAGCCTGTCGCTTAAAGCATACCTGAACATATTTCCTTGGTCGCCTCATACGACAGTATATGTGTGATTTAAGTAGGGCACCTAGCCGCATTTGACTGCTTTTGTCTCATATCACTGCTAGTAGAAATATTGAGAGTAATTACGTTAGAAATGGTGTGCAAGATAAAGAAAAGAGCGTATTTTTACTAACTTATCTGATCTACCTACAGATAAAATGGTAAGAAATCTGCGAACAGCCTAAACACCGGACCGTGGATATTCTCAAATAATCTCATTTTCACGTGCTTGTATTGGCAATGATTTATTATCGTAAGGTGTGAAATATTATTGCTATCTATAGAAAAGTATGTTACCTAATTGCGGGACATCTTTGCTAATAAATTTTACTTAATTTGCATTCAACCAAATACAGATAAATTTTAGTTTTGAAACAAGTAACTCATTAATCACGATTAAATAAGTTTTCATATTGAAAAAAGCGATTAAAAGTAATTTTGTTACATTATTGTTTGGTTAAATCGTAAATAAATAAATATGTATTTAATTTCTTTAATTTTGATTTTAGAACCGTCATTTGAAACAATTACGGCCTTCGTTTGTTTCAGACTTTCATTTGTTTATACATGCATAACATCGCGCTTCTATTCCCAAATGGGGTAGGCACAGCACACGAAACGCTACGTAGACAAAACCATGACTATTTTCTTTTTTTTTATGAAAAAAAAACTTATATGATCAAAACATTCAAAGGGAAAAGAAAAAAAAACCTCTAGTTGTAATTAATTTTAAGAGCATATAGTTAAAAAAAACTGCTGTGTCTTTACGCGGAGCGCACAATTTAATCTAAAATAAAAAAAAGTCATTCTAAAATCATCAAGGTACGGACCACGAGTCCGTAGATGAAAAACTTGTTTAAAAAAAAACCATGACTGTTTCAAATTTCGTGGCTACTTCTCGAATATTGTTTTTACGTTTTAGGGCCGATTGTTCAATCACCAGATAAATTTATCTGCCAGTTAAAATTATTGCTATCCTTTTTTCGCGTCATATAAAAGAAAAGTGACAGCCAACATTTATCGGACAGATATGTTTTATCTGGTGATTGAAAAATTAGCTCTTAAGCAGATAGGTACAATATGTTGCTAGCCTGTCGCCTAAAATATACCTCAACCTATATCCTTAGTCGCCTCTTACGACATCCACGAAAGAAATGAAGAGGTGGTATTCTAAACCAGACATCACACGGAAATTTGTTTATCATCGCTTTTATAGCCCTTGGATTGAGTCTAACTATTATAGAATAAGACGGTGCTTCATTATACCGTCCTAGAACTCTTAACTAGGTCGACTCACACATAAATTAATACATTATATATCTTAATTACATGCAGATTAATCGATACATGGGATTAACCGATTATCCTCTTGGCAACAGTCGCTTTCTATGCTAACGTAACATTATAGGGGGTGTTATGTTAATCCTTGTGACATTGTTTTTCCTCGATAGCTGATATTCTTCCCCAAGACGGATGAGCAGCATTCATAAATAATGAGCGATATAATGGGCTGTATGTTGATTCGTGTTGAGAATAAATCAGTCTACAGGGTGTCATATAACCAAGCGTACATTTGAATGTGTTTGTAAAAGCAATTCGTGACAGCGTCTGGTGTCGAATTTAGGACACCACTCCATTTCTTCCGTGGACGTTGTAAGAGGTGACAAAGGAAATAGGTTAAGGTATGTTTTAGGCGCCAGGCTAGCAACCTGTCGCTATTGTACCTATTGTGCAGCGAAGTACTTTATTTTGTAGAAGGAGGCGGTGTTTTCGGAGTTAATAAATAAAAACTCGCTGAGGTTGTTCGCAGCGTGTATTTGCGTCAAGTTCCAGAGAGAGAGAGAGGGAGAGAGAGAGGGAGAGTTGCCATAACAAAAATTATAAATTCTAATAATTAATTCTCTGAGAGATAGTTTCGGTCATAGCTGTAGAAGCCAAGATGGGAACGGCAAGGTTCATGACACGTTCGGCAAGAGACAATTGCAGAAGTGATAAACTGCTGCTTTGAATGTTCCTCGCCCTCGTCTCATCCAAAGCGTAAAGACGTACTAATTCATAAAGACATATAAAAACGTAATAAACATAAAGGAGACCGATTCAAAAGCAACCAATCACCTCAGCTAACCGCAGACTCAACGTTACAATCACAAGGTTAAGCATTAATCTCGATCTTTCTGTGTTTGTTTCCTTATGTTAGACGAAAAACTAAAAAACAACAAACAACTGTCCAGATCAATGCATTCGAGGCCAAACAAGATGCATTTCCTTTTTCCTAAGCACGGTTCCGTGGTGAAAAAGCGATTAATAAGGGCTTTAAAGGTCGCCGTCAAAGTTCAATGAGTCGGTACTCATTAAGGATTTTTTTCTTTAGGACGTCCACCTACGACGTGGACAGATGACCTAATAAAGGTCGCTGGAAAACGCAAGAAAGTTGTAGTGGCAATGGGTAGGCCACATTGGACGAAGACCAGATGGCCGATGGGGTCAAAAAGTGCTTGAGTGGAGACCACAGACCAGCAAGCGCAGCGTAGGACGTCTACCTACAACGTGGACAGACGACCTAATAAAGGTCGCCGGAAAACGCAAGCAAGTTAAAATGGCAAAGGGTAGGCCACATTGCACGAAGAGCAGATGGCCGATGGAGTCAAAAAGTGCTTGAGTGGAGACCATGGACCAGGAAGCGCAGCGTAGGACGTCCACCTACAAGAAGGATAGATGACCTAACAAAGGTCGCCGGAAAACGCTAGATGCAGGTCGCTTCCAACAGGTACTTGTGGAAATCTAAATAAGAGGTCTATGCGTCTATGTTCAGCTGTGGACGTCCTATGGCTGATATAATGATCGTGATTGTAACAGGTTGAATGACACTAAGGTGTGTAAGGAAATTGACAAGGATAAATGTACCTGAATGGATGAACGCAAGAGTATGTCAGAATATAAGCGAGTAGCACTCTGTTGTATCTGCCTACACCACAGGGAATAGGGCATGTTTGTAGGCTTATCAAATTGTTAAAAGTTTACTAATAAAGGTTAATATAGGCCATCAAATTTCCGGAAAGAGGGCTTATGACGTTACTCTTAAGTAGTTAAAAACTAAACTCTAATAGTGACGTCACTCGAAATTGCTAAGCATTGCATCCTCTTAATTTTTTGTTTGTAAAAAAAAATACATACAAACACTCACTATACTGAGAGGAGGCCTGTGCCCTGCAGTGGGACGTATATAGGCTGATGATGATACACTCACGCCTATGTGCCCAAAAGGGATAGGCAGAGCACACGAAACGTGTCATAGACAAAACCATGATTATGATATGACAAACTAAAAAAAAACTTAACCGACGAATTTTTTTTTTTAGTCTAGTGTGATCAAAACTTGCATGGATTTCTTCAATAGTGCACCTAAGTAAAACGCTGTGTTATTGCGTAGTTATTATCTGTTACAGTTATTTTTATCAACGTTATCTACATGTGCGCGATAAGAGTTCTCAGATGCCGATAAATTGAGATGCTGATAAGAAATATCGCAAGAGTTAGAGAAACATCGCTAGAAAACTTACTTCAAATAATCTTTTGTCATTGATAAAGGTTTAAACATAAAAAACACGTTATTTAGCCACGTCAATAGATATGGGTATACGTCTCAGTGCTGGGCGCAGGCCTCCAGTCAAAACGAAAGGAATTGGACCATATTCCTTCGCGGGGCTTCGTACATTTGAGTTAGGCACTTCGAAGTTGCGTACAGTACTATTGCTAAAAGTATACGATACAACGATTTTTTTTTCAAAGTATTGATATTTTCACACTTTTTATTGGTACATACGTCACGCCTGTATTCACGAATGGGGTAGGTAGAGCACACGAAACGCTATGTAGACAAAACCATGACTTATTACGATTAATAAGGTTCTTAGTTAAAAAGTACAATAGTGACAGGTTGCTAGCCTGTCGCCTAAAAACCTTATCCTATTTCATTTGTCACATCTTACGACATCCACGAAAGAAATGGAGACTGAATTACATTCTCCTTTGGTAAAATCGGGTTTTAGGTGTGTACCTGAACGTGATTGAGAAATTGTGTTCATACACACATAAACGTCACGCCCTATTCCCAGCGGGTAGGCAGAGAAAATACTTCTCTCGCTTCACTCTCGTCATACACGCTGGGCAGTTTCGGGTTCCTAATTTTGTGCCTCTCTTTAGGACATCGCCAATCTGGTCGGTATATGTTCCTCGAGGGTGCTCTCAACCGACTTGCCGCATAAATTGTGGCAAGGAAAACTAAATGTAATTTAGCTGTCAACTAAAAATGGCGATGCCGTTTCTACTTCATAATACTTCCATGGCAGTCATGTTTACTGGCTCTTATCGCAGTCGTGCAATGGCTTGTTGACATTAGCAAGTTACGGCCATCTTACGTAACTAGTGTTTGGACCGTTCAGCGATACACTAGGTGGCGATTGTGGCGTACAATTGCATCATTTGCAGCTTTGATAGGGAATTTGCATGTTTTGATTATTTTAGTCGGTTACGAAAGGGTTAAGGATTGTTTGTGGAACGTTACGTGTGGTTTACCTACGCTTTGGGATGTAGGCGTGATGTTTTTACGTGTTGTTTTTATAGGTTAGGTTCACACGCTCACGTATGTAAGGCATTGGTATATAGTCATAATTTTAAGTTTAAAGTGAGAGGTAGCTAGCATAGCTAAACCTATTTCCTTATCTGTCTTTTAAAATATCAAAGGAAGAGAAAAATGCTGGATTACAAACAATAAAACTTCTTTGTAGATGAAAAATAAGGGAATGATAGTGGTACATTTTCCATGATTCATAGAAAACTGGAATTAATTTTCCAGTAGATCAGGTAAATATTACAATTGCCCTTTCACGCAAAAAATACTGAATGGATGTAATGAATCCTTAAACTGTATAGTAGGTACATAATACAGGGTGTCCCAAAGTTATGGGACATGAAGGGGAAGTACCTTAAATATCGTAGATAGTGTATTTTGCTCAAAGGAGACTTTATCTTATTTTCAAAAGTTAGTAATTCTGCATTCATAGATTTTCTAAAAATTACTTGCTTCGTCTGGGAATCGAACCGACTAAAATGTCAAAAAAAAAAATCATCCTGTTTTTATGATGCCAATCGAAAGAATAGCTAAAAAATAATAACTCTGCTAAAGTAACAGTATTTTAAAAGAAAGGAACAACGTGAAATTAATCACTTTAATCAAATTAAAAACATACATGAAACTGTCGTAAAGACTGTATCGATAAGTATAAGGACAAAGAAAACATGAAATATATTCAGATTTTTTTATTAAACTAAAACAAAACACTAAACCAGCTATTGAAACGCATTCTAACAGATAATAATAAAGAACAGAAAAACATAATTTGCCTATTCTTTAACTATTTTTCTTATTCGTCCGTGAACGCTTCCCATTAAGTTTTGGACAACCTTATTTGACACTATCTTGGCAGCCTTTGTCCAATCTTTTTTGAAACTTTCAATTGAATCGGATGCTGTGAGCTTTGTTCTCAGCTTTTGCTTCATTATAGCCCGATGCTGTACAATAGGACGGACCTCAGGGCAGTTTGGTGGATTCATATCCTTACGCACAAAATCAACGTTCTTATCTCCCATCCATTTTGTACTTTTCTTGGCGTAGTGGCAGGATGCCAGGTCGGGCCAAAACAATGTAGGCCCTTTATGTTTTCAGATCATGGGCAAAATACGCTTATGTAAACATTCTTTAATATAAGTATCAGTGTCCATCGTTAAGTTCGTAGCAAATGGGGTTGACTTTATCCCTTATTCGCAAATAGCTTGCCAAATCATGACCTTAGAACCAAACTTTTCCACAAAAATGACGTAACGGATTCTTCAAGTTCCTATCCTTTCTGTTTGGTGTAAAATTGGGGGACCCGAAGTGTCTTGTAGTCCAATTTTAGGTATGTTTCGTCATCTTGGATAATGCACTGTGTTTTCTTCGTTGGAATGCTATTATACAGTTTTCGAAGCCTTGGTTTTACCGAATCAGCTTGTTTTATGCTACGTTTGGGCCTTTTTTGTTTTCTGTATCTTTTTAAGTTGTAGTGCTTCTTAGCCCTTTGTATCATTCCGATTGAAGTTTTAAATTTTCTGGCCGCATCTCTGATGGACATACTGGGATTGTTCTCAAAACATTGGCGTATTTTTAAATACAATTTTGTGTTATACGGACCAACGCGTCTGCCGTTTTTTGACTTGTTAACTCAAGATAACTCGCTACCATATTTTTTGATGGCATTATGTACGGCTGAACGGCTTACGTTTTCAAGTTTTGCCAATTTTCTTATCGTAATACCCTTTTCGCGAACATATTTGTCCACAATTATTTTTCTCTGTTCAACGGAAAGTCCTTTCATTTTCAAGAATTTTGACAAATAGGACTTCAATTGTTTAAAATTGAAAATAGCACTGTTCTCTCAGAAAGACGGAAGAAAAAAAAAGCCGAACTTATGAACAAAAAGTTAATTTAACAGATGACGTAAGTTGTCCTTATACTTATCAATACAGTCTTTAGTCAATTAATTGGGTACTTTTGTGTAAATTAAATTAATTAAATGCTTAAAATGTGATCCCTCTTGTCTTACACAAATCGCCAATCTTTTAATGAGTCTGCTGCCTGTTGATCTTCGGACCTTACCCCATTAGATTTTTTCTTTTGGGGATACGTAAAAGATATGCTATACAAAAAGCATTACAAAAACGTGGGTGAGTTACAAACAGAATTGTGCCATATCACATCGAGTGTTCACCATAAAATTTTTAGAAAATCAACAGGCAGTGGACTCATTAAAAGATTGGCGATTTGCATCAGATAAGAGGGATCACATTTTGAGCATTTAATTAATTTAATTTACAGAAAAATACCCAATTAATTGACTACGACAGTTTCATGTATGTTTTTAATTTGATTAAAGTGATTAATTTCACGTTGTTCCTTTCTTTTAAAATACTGTTACTTTAGCAGAGTTATTATTTTTTAGCTATTCTTTCGATTGGCATCATAAAAACAGGATGATTTTTTTTTTTGACATTTTAGTCGGTTCGATTCCCAGACGAAGCAAGTAATTTTTAGAAAATCTATGAATGCAGAATTACTAACTTTTGAAAATAAGATAAAGTCTCCTTTGAGCAAAATACACTATCTACGATATTTAAGGTACTTCCCCTTCATGTCCCATAACTTTGGGACACCCTGTATATTGTGGCATAATCTTACGCAAAGTTGGGGACAGAAGCAAGTTTCACATAAATCTTCTTTTTGTATAGTCAGCTTAGAAGTAGTCGAATACTTTAGTACTTTGTTTCAATAAACAGCTGAACTGTGAAGTTATGCAATATGTTACAGTATTGAATGTGACAAGGTGTTAGTGTTCAGCTGCAAACCTTGGAGAAATGGAAAATGCCAATGAGGGAGTATTTTCCACAAATTTTAAAACACATTACAGTTGGACATGGACATACAAGGTAAACGTCCCTGTACTTTTATATGGCATGCAAAAACGGCTTAAAATTGCGTGTAGAAAAATGGTCTCAGTTCGAATTAAATACATATTGCCTTGATATTAGTACTCATGCCTATGCCACATAGGTACTAGTACAACGTCCTAAACTCGAACATTTACCTTACATTTAAGAACAAGTTTGCCTTGCTCGCTTCTTTAATCCCAAGGATTGTAATATAAATAAATGTACTAGGAGCGCAATTTCGTACTTCCATATCGAAGTACCTATTGGACCTAGACTGCAGCCATATTGCTTACATTTAGCCTGGCCACAAATAATAAAATGTTGCCAATATTAAAAGCAAAAATTTGTGTCTATGCTTTTTGGCCAAAAACATACAACATGACACATACACACACATACACTCACGCCTATGATCCCAAAAGGGGCAGGGAGAACACACAAAACGAGTCATAGACGAAACCATGATTATAACTATTTCACGCTTCGCAAATACTTCTAACATAATTTTAAGTTTGAAAACAGATGGAAGGGGTATAAAATAGTGACAGGTTGCTAGCCTCAAATACCAGCCTGGATATTTATACCCTATCCCATTTCTCTAGTATCGCATAGGGTTTCTTGGTTATAATAATAGCCGGCAAACACCGCTCTTTGATCGGTGAGGCGTTACGACCAACAAAGCGGATTATAAACAGCTATGTGTAACTCAGTCAAGTTATCTTGGCTTGGGAACAACGATATTTCAATTGGATAGTTGTCTACATACATACATCACGCCTGTGTTCCCAAATGGGGTAGGCAGAGCACACCAAACGTGACATAGACAAAACCATGATTATAACTATATCACGCTTTGCAGCCACTCCTAGCATTGTTTTAGGTTTGCGAATAGAATGATGCTAGCATGTTGCCTAAAGCATACCTAAACCATATCCTTGGCCTCTTACGACATCCACGGAAGAAATGGAGAGGTGTTATTCTAAACCCGACACCACACGGATAGTTGTCTAATAATACTAGTCCGTCAGATAGATTACGAAAAATGTTGTAAACGTATTTTTTCTTTTAATCGACAAACAAGAAGTGACCAAGATACAGTGCTCTGAAGTTACAAGTGGCGTCACTACGTGGTACAATTTTTATCACGTCACAAGCCCGTTTTTTACTCCGGAATGTTTTATCATTTAATAACCTTAAACCATCTGGTTACCCTGAATTTGCTAAACGTAGCACTGGATTTTTTAAATTCATGTGCTCTGCCTACCCCTCTTGGGAATACGGGCGTGAGAATAATATGTATGTATGTATGTATAACCTTAAAACACGTGTCTCAATTTTTTCCATAATCTGACTAACGGATTAATTAGGATGATATATTTTTAACCCAGTGCCATTTGAATGACTCTTTTCTTCGCTTACAGTGGTTTTACAAAACCGTACGTCATACATACCAAACACAAGTTTGCCGATCAACGATAACTACGCCAAAATGTGCGTTAATCTTTATCATTACCACCAATCGGTGTCAATGGTAATGAAGATCGACAAAATAAGTAAGACACAATCTTGAGTCTACTCTCTGCAGTGGTTCCCTCATGTCTGAAGATCATGGTCAGCGTCAGGTTTGCACCTACCGGTGAAGGTAGTAGACTGTCCATTGCGTCTCTTACGACCGTGTAAAATTTGGAGGACGAGAATCATATCACCTGATTGACCCATTCTGTTGGTGATCGACCATGAGGTGTCTTGTCTTTCGGTGTTTCCAACTACGACTAGTTACTCCAAAATTTTGTCTTTTTTTGCATTATAAGTCCAAAAGAATACGCTGCTGGCAAATTGTTATTAAATCTTAGTTTTAACAAAAACAGTCGGTCTTACACATAGATATGCGAGTGTTACGAAATAAATACGGCATGCGATATCGTTTAAATTATGTAAGAAATATTCGAATATTAGATTTATTATGATTATAACTAACACACGTTAGTAATCTACATCTTAAGAATCAAAGGGTTTATGACATAATGTTACAAAAAAAGTAATTTTTATCAAAAACATTCATCACTTTAGTGGCCTTAAGAGAGAGCATCATTACTAGCATCTATAATTTAAAAAAAAGCCGTGATAGCCCAGCGGTTCGAACTGTGGCCTCTCAAGCAGAGGGTCGTAGGTTCAAACCCCGGGCTCGCACTTCTGAATTTTTCGGAATTTATGTGCGATATCAAATTTGATATATACGGTGAAGGAAAACATCGTGAGGAAACCTACACACAGCGACGAAGTAATTCAACGTTGTGTGTGAAGTTCCCAATCCGCACTGGGCCCGCGTGGGAACTAACGCCCAAGCCCTCTCATACCGAGAGGAGGCCTGTGCCCTGCAGTGAGACGTATATAGGCTGATGATGATGATGATGATGATAATTTTATACATAGTGGTAAATCTATAAAGGACATCTATATATATAAAAGGAGAAACTGACTGACTGACTGACATATCAACGCACAGCCTAAACGGCTAAACGTAGGCACTTGAAATTTGGAAGGGACGTAGCTTGGGTACCGTAGAGGTGCGCTAAGAAGGGAATTCCCGAAATTCCCACGGGAACGGGAATTAGCGGGAAAATCCCGTTGTATGAAAAATCTAAACCGCTTAAGTTAGATGCTTGAAATTTGGCATGCAGGTACCTTAGTAAACTTAAAGCTTAGTTGCAACGGGATATTGGGAAATTCCCACGGGGACGGGAATTAGCGGGAAAATCCCGTTGTATGAAAAATCATAAACCGCTTAAATTAGACGCTTGAAATTTGGAATGCAGGTACCTTAGTAAACTTCTAGCTTAGTTGCAACAGGATATTACGAAATTCCCACGGGAACGGGAATTAGCGGGAAAATCCCGTTGTCTGAAAAATCTAAACGGCTTAAGTTCGACGCTTGAAATTTGGCACGTAGGTACCTTAGCAAAGTTAAAGCTTAGTTGCAACAGCTTATTGCGAAATTCCCACGGGAACGGGAATTAGCGGGAAAATCCCGTTGTATGAAAAATCTAAACCGCTTAAGTTAGACGCTTGAAATTTGGCGTGCAGGTACCTTAGTAAACTTCTAGCTTAGATGCAACAGGATATTGCGAAATTCCCACGGGAACGGGAATTAGCGGGAAAATCCCGTTGTATGAAAAATCTAAACCGCTTAAGTTAGACGCTTGAAATTTGGCGTGCAGGTACCTTAGTAAACTTCTGGCTTAGATGCAACAGGATATTGCGAAATTCCCACGGAAACGGGAATTAGCGGGAAAATCCCGTTGTCTGAAAAATCTAAACGGCTTAAGTTCGACGCTTGAAATTTGGCATGTAGGTACCTTAGCAAAGTTAAAGCTTAGTTGCAACAGCATATTGCGAAATTCCCACGGGAACGGGAATTAGTGGGAAAGTCCCGTGGTGTGAAAAATCTAAACGGCTTAAGTTAGACGCTTGAAATTTGGCATGCAGGTACCTTAGTAAAGGTAAAGCTTAGTTGCAACAGGATATTGCGAAATTCCCACGGGAACGGGAATTAGCGGGAAAGTCCCGTGGTCTGAAAAATCTAAACGGCTTAAGTTAGACGCTTGAAATTTGGCATGCAGGAACCTTAGTAAACTTCAAGCTTAGTTGCAACAGGATATTGCGAAATTCCCACGGGAACGGGAATTAGCAGGAAAATCCCGTTGTCTGACATTACTTACACCCCTCATTTTAGAGAAGTGATGGATTATAAAAAATCCGAGATCTCTTCTGTGTCATTCCGAACTTAATGCGAGCGAAGCCGCGGGCAAAAGCTAGTAGCCTATAGAGTACTAACGTCATTGAATTTGTTCGAAGACGATTCCGACAAAGCATGGCGGCGCTTGCTGCGCTCTTATTGGCCGTAACAAGATCGCGCGTAACGCAGTGGCTTTTTCCTCTATGGTTATTGGCTCTTTACAGTTTCTGTGACAGTTTGTAAGTTGAAATAAACTGACGGTTTGCGGAATTGGGTGGCCATCATGGTTTCTCTAGTTGGTCTGTCCTCTGTAATCTAGGCATAGGTGTCCGTGAGCTATGTTATGTGTGTTACATAAAAAATACCTAATGAAATAAGAAAAGTTAAGTTATTTAATTGACCCCTTAAGCGATGCCCTTAAAGTATTTTTCGATTACGCGGTGAGTAAAACTTAAAATTCTTGATTTTAATTGCATTGCTTGAATGGAATTTACTTAAACTTGCTAATTATTTAAACTTAGAAATTTTGCCGTAAATTCCAGCCTTTTAATTAAAATGCGTTTAGCTCACTGTCTTACAATTTATTTAAGGAACTTATGCCGAGATACTTACTTTTTAAACAGTATAAAGTGTTTGTAGGTTCTTTAATTGTCTTATTTCACTTTTACGTTATTTTACACAGCTGGATCAAAAGCAATTGATTGAAAAAACAATACACCAATCGTATTAGAGTACTAAAAATGTTTTAATCAGAAGATCATGAAATTTAGATCCCAGCGAAAAACATTCGAATCCGTACCTTTTTTAATTTATTTCATCGCTAAGCTAACTTCGGAATAAATCCTAAAGTTTTTAGAATGTATAATAAGAGTTGATTTGACGCCATCCGAATACGGGTTTTGTAATTTATTCAGATTGTTAGCGTAGCAGAGAGGTGAGATAGAAAATAATTTTCCCAAATATCTCTCAAGGAAATGAAATGGGGACGAAACGTGAGGATCAATAATGCTTTGCGGAGGCATAAATTTCAATTACTTTTATGTTTCAGACGGATTTAATGGCGTCCGTGAGATTGTGTCAAATGAAGCGAAATTGTGTCAGCGAGAAATTTTTAAGGTATTTTGAGAACACGTGTACAGCTTCTAAATTTTAATAGCAAAACACCTTAATTGCCTGCTTTGGGTGATAGGAATTACTAAGCTAGAGAATATAACCATATTTTGACTAATTCAAATACACTTTATAATATAAACCTTTTGAAATCCTCTCTTCAACTCACTACGCGAGATCGTCTAAGAGACGTTAGACTTTGTCTGCTTGTCTGTATGTATATGACAATGAAATGACTAACTCTGATTTATGAATGCGACTTTTCATGCCCATTCTTTTCGCCAAGTAGTGGGATTTAATTAGGTTGGATTGTTTCTAGACAAAGTGCAAAACAAGAAAAAAATAGAAAGTGGTGTGGTTTCGTGTGACGTCGGGTTAGAATACTGGCTCTCCTTTTCTTACATAGATGTCGTAAGTGGCGATTAAGGAAATGGATCTACCTGTCACTATTTCATCTATCTAACTTAAAATTTTAAAAATATGCTAAAACAGCTATGGGAGAAAAAAAGGATTATACGACACGTGTTGTAATAGTTGTTGTAACTTTACATTAGACGTCAGCCCAAAATATCGCCTCACCTTTCACAAATTTTCATTTAATCCAGCATCTCAAGGTCCTAAAATTTTCAACGTATTTTCGTCACAGAAAGTATTGTCTCGGTAATGGAAACAGCCCGCTCTGCCCATCAATCTCTACAATCTCGACACAGTTCCTTTGATAAGATAAACAGGACGATCATCTTTCATATTTTCAGATATTTTTGCCAAAATGACATTGAATTCGAAGGCAGCTTTAAAATTAACGAGACGTACATACAAACATACGTTATGTTATACCTGTGTTCTTAAATGGTGTAGTTAGATTAGAGCAGACGAAACGCTACGTGGTCAAAACCACGACCATTTCTCGTTTTTTAACATTATTTTAGGTTTTACAATGATCATAGATTGCTAGCCTGCCGGCTATATTATACACTAACTCATTCTGTCTCATTGGTTAGAAATTAAATTAAAAAAAAAACATGAAGTTTCCTTAACACATTCACGACCACGCCTAAAATCAAAACATCTGCGCGGAACCGAGCAGTCTATAGCTAGTACAAAATGAACCCGGCTCCCGGGTTCTCGGTATCTGAGTAATGTTTTGAAGAACCCGGGAGCCGGGTCCTTGGTTCTGAATGTGTTAAACCATGACATTTTCGTTAATTAAGTACCCTACATTTTGCCTACATACTGTCTACTGCTAATTATAAACGAATGCAAATGTACCTGACCAACAGCTAAAATAATTCTATGAAAATAAAACCGAAAAAAACCAGAATGTTTGACTTGAGTACAAAAAGCAAAAATCTTCATTTCAAAGACGGGTACTTTGGTTTATTATCTTCAAATATATGAAAGGAATAAATACTATCTTTCATATTTCCAGAGTAAGTATTGATAATTTTTGCAGACCTCTAAATTTTGGGACAACTTTAAACATAGGGGATAGTTGCTTAATCCATGTAGGTAAATTACGTTTAAGATGGATGCCCCATCGAAAAAGAGGTAAATCCCTCAAAATTTTTGATGACATCTGATAACCGTAACATAAAATCGCACAGAGACATGCCACATAGTAAACTTGGTTTTATAGTCCAGTCATAATTGACATCCGAAATCGAAAATTTAACAATAATTCCAAAAGTTTTCAAACTTCGGTCTAGTGAATG
>BHDV01021255.1:353533-365637 GCA_005406045.1 Adoxophyes honmai
TAAAAAATTACTATTATCGATATCGATATTATCGATACATTTGTAAACTTGCCCAACTCTAGTGTGGAGCGCGATCTTGGGCCGACCAATAAGAGCACAGCGAGGTCTTCAATTGTTTTGCGGAATAATTTCCGAACAACCAAGATGACATTAGTACTCTATAGGTTATATCCTCAATGCCACCAAACAACAAAGTGCTTTTAGTTGGGGACTTAATCCACTTAGCAAAACAAATACTGACTCATAACTTAATATAATAATGAGCTTTGACTATTGACAGAAATGATTACATTTTCGCTATTGCGTTATCCTGCGTATGACTTCGCTGTAACGATGTACCGACAAACATTACATGACAGCCAATTTACGATTCGTATGAAACGTTCATTTGCCGTATGTTTTTGTTTTTGTATGTCAGAATAACAGAGAGATAACGAGAGACCTCGTGATTTTTTACATCCGAATCTCTTTGATATTTCGGTTCGGTAAAAATTGGGATTATAACAACTTACTGTATTCATTTCACAGTCGGATGGAGAACAGATCCATATCCAGATCATAGTTTCTAATTTCCTATAGGTATTATAAACTAATGGTCGTCGCATTACCGAAAGTAATACGATGAATTATTGTGGCTCAGTAAAGGATTTTCCTAAGTCCTTTGTGTGCTCTGCGTGCCCCGTTTGGTAACACAGGCGTAATTATTATGAATGTTTACAATAAAAAACACTAAATATAAACGTAATACGCTCCTAATGTTAATTTTGATAAATAGAAACAAATTTATTTAAGTCCAAACCTTTAACTCAATATTTCAAAGTCACTAAACAATCTCAGCAGATATCAAGCCATCAAAATCAAACAGAAATCTCAAACCACCTTCAGAATAAATTCAAGTATCTCAGGAATTCAAGCATTAATTGGCTTACAAGACCGCTCCAGCCATAACTTCAAACTGAAAGCTTTTATTAATCTCAACCCCACCTGAAGATTATTTGGAACGGTTTTCTTTAATTAGAGAGATAAGAAGTTCTTGTAGAACTAGAGACTAGAGGGACGAGTTTCGTTGTAAACTAGAGTTACCGAGTTTCTAATTTAGATTAGGTAAGGTTTCGCTTCGTAACATACCGTGTTAAACTTGAAACGCTAGTTTGCTTAAGAGTTTAGATTTTGTTAGAGGAAAGAATATTCAATAACAAATGTAC
Source organism: Adoxophyes honmai (assembly GCA_005406045.1). Lineage (NCBI taxonomy): Eukaryota > Metazoa > Arthropoda > Insecta > Lepidoptera > Tortricidae > Adoxophyes > Adoxophyes honmai. Next base: position 354,739 of record BHDV01021255.1, read on the forward strand.
CCATAGTTGTCTCAGCTAATGGTCTCATACCGAAGAGTCTCGACTAACATCTTAGAAGATTCTTGCTAGAAGATTTGCTCAAGGGTCTGATGCAAAATGTCAGGAGGTTCCTCAGTCTGCAACCCTATACGTCGGTAGCTTGGGTCTTGCCCCAATACTGATGGCAGCCTAGATTAGGTTTTTATAATATCTGTATACTTTATAATTTACTTTATTTTATTGCTTGTAGGTATATAAATATTGTAAAAACCTTGCCTAAGATCTTAATAAATACACATGTTAACAATAACAAATGTATAAATACGAAAATAGGCAGAGTAAGATTATAAAACATCCAAAGAACAAGACAAGTTTAGTGATCTTACAGTTTGTGGCTTTATATTTGGGTCATTGTCAAGCCTGGCAATTTTTTTCGCCAAAAAATGAAACACGTGATTTATAAAAATCAAAGGTAAATTACGACTCTTACTCTAACTTGCAACAGAACTGAATATCATTCAGAGATCAATTATTCGAAAAAAAACGATTTACAACGAAATAACGATATTTCGGTTCCACCGAAAAGACTAATATGTCTACCGAGTGGACTAATTATGTTAATTAATAATAAATAAACAAAACAAAAAGCGGTAAACATCTTAAACAAAAATAACATTCATGATATATTCTCATAATCATGAACAATCAGACACGTAAATACATTCAAAAAGTACCTATATAAAAAATATTTTGTGCCTGTCTACCGAAATGACAATTCTTTTCGGTGGACCAAATATGCCTTCGTCCTCCGAAGACTAAGAAGCCTTCAAGTCTTCAAGAAGTATGTATGTAAGTGGGGGTTTGGTGGCTCTTCCTGGTTTTAACGTTGACGTATCCGAACTTTCAGAATATACGTCCAAAAATTGTATACATTTATGAACATTTTTTCAATTAACAAACAGACTACACTCACTAATTTTTAATGGTTGCTGCATTCTGAAGTCATCAACTTCTTTCTAAGTAATTAAGTTTCTTTGCTTTTAACATTCTTCTGTTTTTCACTGCAATACGTTCACCCATTTCATGGTACTAAAATAATTGGAATCGAAGGCGGTATTTTGCGTGCGATGTACTTTTAAAGTTCTTTTTGTATATTGATTTTTTTTCTGCATCGTCGTGCATCATTCCATTTTTCCTCCAAAGCCTATTTTGTATGTTTTTGTTAAATCTTCTACAGCTTTTCTTTACCTTTAGAGAATTTACCTTTAAACATTCACTATTCATTTGCTAGTCATTTACGGATAAAACAAAAAAGGAATCAGAAGCTAGTTTTTAAAGTTATAATAAAAAAATAAACCAAAGTACAAGAAATCAATCAAAATACAATCATTTATCGTTGGGTGTACAAAAAGTCCACCAAAAAGACGTCTACCGAATGGACTTTTTCCGCAATATCATTTACAACACCAGCCATTTAAAGGATTATTCAAAAGGCAAGGCATATTTACAATGTTTGATTGCTTAACTAATTATTAAAACGTTTGGTGGATTTATAGCGATGTACTTACAAAATACAGCAGTAACCGGAAAGACTATTCAACATTGACACCACCAAATATTCTTGTTAACACAACAATATCGTCTGCTGCGCACAAGTCATGGCAAAATGGCTGCTAACAGGGATAGTACGATAGTGAATGAGTTAAATTATATGGGCCGTTCTCCAGCCGTACGATTTTTCGTGTTCTCAAGTTCAAGTGCCTGTGAAATCCAAATTTTAACAGATAACCTTATAAAAAAAATATCTTACGTAATTCACACTTTATTCTGCTCAAAATAAGTCAAACAATAGTATATTCTTGTTATTAAATGCGCGAAACAAAAATCTAAAGTCAGTGGAGTCCACATTTTCGCCTTGTCCCACCTCCAAAATTTGTTAGTTGATGACATATACTTTGAAAACTAAACGCGGAAACTATAAGTTTTTGTTGTTCACAGCAAGCCAATTACATGATAAATTAAATCCTATTGCCTAAATAATTATTTTTACGTTGGTTTATTTTTAAAGCCATTTTTAAAAAGTGTCCCGAGTTTTGCGTCTTGACCAAATTCGGCCATAAAACGCGTCGTACTGCTCAAACGCATAATCCGAGAGACATCCTCGATACGTTCCTAGAAAGAGTCTGTCACGCCGCGACGGCTAAACAGTGTGAATCTGTGATTTATTGTGTCGTTACCGAATCACGAAGGAAAGAAAACAACACGAATTTTTTGTCACAGTTAAAAGTGATTACCATATTATTTTTTTCTCGCATGTTTTGTTAATATATTTAACTCAGATTATTTTGACATATTAAACAGTGTTATAACTACTTCCACAAAAAATATTGAGTTTTTATCAATAACCGTTTCGAAGTAATTAATTAAAAACTAAATTGCTCACGTGATTACCGCGACGGTGATTACCGTAATTTGAGTGATCTCCGCGGTTTTATAGACGTGGAAATAACTATATTGGTCATTTATTGAGTTATCACTGTAAAATATATAAGTTTTGAATAATGCTTCCCTTGATTAAGAATATTATTCTGTGCAACACAAAAAAAATATATACCTAATAAAAAAATAATAATTTCACGTTTCTTTTTTTATCAATGGTTATCATTAATTAAAATTATTATACAATTACTTAAGATGTTTATAATTCAAGGCTATAAATGTATAGCATAAAAAGTCTAGTGATATCTATCAATAAACATGATTTCATGCCAATATTGTTTGCTTGGGTGATTACCGAATTATATGAAAAAAGAAAATTTAATTATCTTGATAATTATAAGGTTTAAAGTGATGCCTCTTTTTGGAAAACGTTTGAGATGTGAAGCATTGTTCGATTTATTCATAAAAACACACATTAACATAAAATGAAATTATGCCTCGGAGTGTCACGCAAAACTGCCTTGGTCGTGGAATGACCCATATGTCCCGGTCTATTCATTTGACATTTCCCTAATTTTTCTAGAATTTAAAGTAATGTCCACCAAAAAGACAAAAAATGTTGTGACAAAATTCAATGATGCAAAAAATGTGTTTTATTTCCATCTAATTTTTTAAATCCTATTAATGTTAAATGGAAATCATACATAGATTAGGGAAAAATGGCATTTTTGTACAATAATAAAAGAGATGTATTTTTTTAAAGCCACATTCTATTAGCAAGTCGAATCCGGACAGTCCACCGAAGTGGACTTTCAGTTACATTTGTGGTGATAAACAAAACAAATAATTACATTTATAGAAAATATGATATAGTATAGTCTAGTACGTTTCCTGTACTTTATAGTTATGATGTAAATTGAATGCAATTATTAAAAATGTATTATATATTACAAATGGACATGTTTTTTTAGGGTTATGACAATGACCCATTTATAAAGGCATCATTAATGTTACACAATGGTAGATTTTAACATAAAAATTGAACAAGTCGTTGTGCCAACAATGGTTCCTTTATAAACTTCCCTTTCTTTAGCGATAATGTTTACAAATATGTTAGAATAATATTAGTTAGAAGCATTCATTTTACTGACCGATTCAGTATCTCTAAGATACCAAGGTAAATCACAACCCCTATACCCAACGTAACTCGACCAATTTAACCTAAACCCTTTGACCTCAACCGTTTTTAGCCAATCCATTCATCGGTCAGGTATTTTTGTGAAAATTAGGGCTCTTTTCAAACTGGTCATGCCATTGTACTGAACTCCACAATCCTGTACCCGTATTACAGAGTTGCTGAAATTGAAAACGTAATTGTCTTTGTTTGATTTGTTTATTAATTACTTTGCCTTTAATTTCCGCTTTGTGTTCCTATTTATTGACGTGAAAGTGAAACATCAAAGTGTAGGAATTAATTTTGCCATGTTAATTACTTGTGTAAATTAAGGCAGGTATTTTGCTGTTTGTTTGCTGATAGAATTATGTAAAAGATTATAAAATAGGCTACGATTGTGAAGGGTATTTGTCACCTGTCTCACCTGTCTAAATATACTTATGTAGAAATTTAGGTAGAATACGTGAGGAGATGGAAACTACACTACACACATTAAGGTGGAATACGTATTGGAATGGGAACTATAGCCCACGCATTGAGGTGGAATACGTGGGGGGATGGGAACTACACCACACACATTGAGGTGGAATACGTGGGGAGATGGGAACTATACCACACATATTAACATGGAATACGTGGGGAGATGGGAACTACACCACACACATTGAGGTGGAATACGTGGGGGAATGGGAACTACACCACACGCATTGAGGTGGAATACGTGGGGAGATGGGAACTACACCACACACATTTAGGTGGAATAAGTGAGGAGATAATGAACCACACAACACATAATTGAGGTGGAATACGTGGGGATATGGGAACTACTCCAACACCACACACATTTAAGTAGAATACGCGAGGGGATGGAAAAAATGATTTTCTCGCGAATAAGTAATAACTTATTCCAAGACGATATCGTATTCTTGTTTGGTTAAATCGACTCTTATTTACTTTTACCCGCTTTTTTTATTGAAAACCTAATTTTCTCCCAAATAAAGAATTACTTTGTATATCGAGACTTTAGAGTATTTTTGATTCGTTTAACCGACCCCTAAGTGACGTTATCATAAGATATTTTACCCCGTTAGATATACACCTAAGTAGGTATAATGTTTGAACATTTCAAAGTAATATTTGTACGAAACTTATAAATTGACATCCTCCTCCCTTGGGAGGCTTATGTCTGGAACTTAATAAAATAGTTCTTCCAAGTCGAAGAAACAAAAACACTTTTTGTTTGCCGACTGAATTATTGAGAACAGTATTTTGACTGAGTTTAGAAAGTGGATCGCAACCTATCACAGAACGACGTTATATTTACTACCTCGTATCTCATTGAGATACATACATACGTACATATTCTCACGCCTGTATTCCCATGAGGGGTAGGCAGAGCACATGAATTAAAAAAATCCAGTGCCACGTTTAGCTAATTCAGGATAACTAGATGGTTAAACGTGATATTGCAGTGACAGGTTGGTAGCCCATCGTCCACAATACACTAACCCTTTCCCAGAGTCGACTCTTTCGACACCCACGGGAAGAAAGGGGGAGGTGCTATTCTAACCCGGCACCACACGGGGATTGAGATACAGTGTTTGGAATCAACTTTTCTTTAGCACATTAGTGTTCATTTACAAATATTGTACCTAATGCAATAAGGTACGAGGTTGAGTGCGTACAGCGTCGAAATGTAATTTGATGCAGATTATTTTATCTGTCAAACAAGACAAAGAACATGTTGAAACTAGGGTTCAGTAGCTAGAATCAGCATAAATGATCATCAGTAACAGTTTGATTTAACCCAAAATCTTTAAGAGTGTACCAAAGTCACGAAAACGCAAATAATATGCGAATGGCAGTGGATGCGTTTAACTCATTAAAGCTTCAATTTTAGTGTCATTTACAAGTGAAAGAGTTCTGCTGTCTGTTCAATTCTGAAGGTGCGAATTATTTACTAAACTTGCTTCAAAGAAAATTATCTCTAGACACCGCTGTTCTAGGCTAATTCCTAAGTAGACTTACGAAATCTTAATCTTGTCGGATTAAGGCGGCTTATCATTGCCGGGACGTACTCTACGTCGCCTACTCGTCTCTGCTATTTCGATATGGTTCTAACAAGATAGATTTTGTATTTGTACACGGACTGTTGCGTTTTATAAAATATTTGCTAGGTTTGAAAAAATATATTTCGTTTGTTTAAGTTCCTCACTATGTTCATGTTGGAAACTAGGCAAAAACAGTCATGTTCCTTAGCTAATTTGGGGCCAAAAATGTTCTTTTTTTTTTTGTTTAATTTTACTTTACTTAGCGATAAGGCCGTCTATTGTATCCGTACTTTTCAGTTTCTGTCATGTATTTATTTGCTGTTCAATAAATATTGGATACTCACCTTTATTAATTGTTTTGTAGTTTGGACAATATACTTGTACAACTTTTAGTGAAAAATTGTTTACGAAATTATCATTTATGTTTAACTCGGCCTAAGATTAGGGTGGCCAACTATACTGTTTTGAACAGTATTATACTGTTTATCACTAAATTATACTTTTTACTGTTTGACAAAAAAAAGTATACCAAATACTGTTTTCAGCATCAAATCAACATCATCAATAGTATCAATAATAAATAAATAAAATACTGTTCGTTTTTCTAAAATACTGTTCAACAATCTTCATAGACCTGAATATACTTTATTTCTTGTAAAAAAAGTTGGCAACCCTACCTAAGATTCATAAATTGGTTAATTTTGCTGCGTTCTGGAGGGATGATGAGTCAACTATTATAATGAAAATATTTGTCTTTTTCACACCTAAAACTTTAACAGTAACTTTCAAAGACATGTTAAAGTATGGAACCTTAGACGTTTAAAAGAAAGAGGTAACACAAGACGTACAGACAGTATGTATTAAAAATACATTTTCACGAGTTCACCCAAAAAGGCGCGGTACTATCCGAACGGCTTAATATTTGATGGCGAAGGTTGATTGTACGGCTGTGTCGAGAAAGAAAATAAAAGAGATGATAAATAATAGAAAAGTAAAAAACACCAGAACCATTTTGAAAGGTTGTAAAATCTAAGCCTCATGTTGTTAGATTTTAAAAGTATTTTCAATAGTATTTAATTAATACATACATAGAGCCACGCTTGTGTTCCCAAATGGAGTAGGCAGAGGACAATAACGGTATAGACAAAATCCTGATCATTTTTCGCTTCGCAGCCACTTTTTACATAATTTAACTTTTAAAATTAAATAAAACAAATGAAAGAGGTATATGGTTTAATAGTGCCAGGCTGCTGGCCTAAGACCTAAATAGACAGAGAAATACATTTTCTGTGTTTAACTGCTGTTGACACGAACAAACGTTTCGATATTGTATTAGAGTTGTACCTACATGTAAACTACGTCGTTTAATTAATACTATATTCAAATACAAATGAAATACTATTTTAATCACTACAAACTTTAAAAGAATGATGTTAATTAATTTAAGATTCCAGTCTGAACATTCTTACGTAGCTGGTTATACTTAACTATTTCGTCAAAGTTTTAACCTAAAATTATACTGAAAGTGGTTATAAACCGCGAAACAGTCATGATTTTGAATATGAAGCCTTTTGTGTACTCTGCTTACCCCATTAGGGAATGCTGACGGTATTAAATACCGATTACCTACCCGTATATCTAGTCCCAATAATAACTTCGTCCCAAATACGTCCTAATGCGAACCATAAATCGGTAGATATCGCGGATGCGAAAAGTTACGGGTTCCCAATAAATTGCGTGTATTGGCGGTTACGCTTTATCTACGGATCGACGGCGACCGCTGAACCAAAAACGGTCGTAACCAAAAAACATCACCGTTTCGCCATTGATAGCACGGTGCTCAAAATTATATTCGTCCTCTTTCCCGCCGAACGAGAAAGTATTCTTTCCGAATGCGAAGCGGAGCCTCGAATATAGAAAACGTTACATCTCCGACATTATACAAGAAAGCGCTTCCTACATTTATATTTCTCGGCGAATTTTATTTTCACACGCAATTTATCTTAAAAGCCTACTTTATTTCAGAATCTGACGCCCCATTGACAGCATGAATGGTCAATCAAATTCCTTTCACAGTGGAAATTTTGGCCTCGTACACGTTTCTCTATAGACACAAGGTCGCATGTTTTACGACGGAAGAAAATGTCCTGACTTGAATATTCAGGCTGTTGAACTTAAGCTCGCATGAGATCCAGCAGTTTGTGTTGGGTCGATATAACTTTATCAAGAACAAGGAAAACTTTTGACATGATACCGGATTACATGAATCCGGTTATTCTTAGGTGACGATCAATGCTTTGTTCCGAATTAGGGGTAATAACTTGTCGTGAAGATAACACATTTTTTTTCTTGCAACTTCCTTTATTTAATTGCACGCCATTAGATTATACTTATAAAACGTCGAATTTTGACAGAGTGTAAGAAATTAGTTCTACTACTATTGCGCAATATGGCGAATTTTTTTAGCACCAACGCTAGGCATTTTTTTGTTTAATAAATTACCAGGAATACATACATATGAGAGAGTATCTGGCAGACTCCAAACTAGGCAGAACCTGTATTTTGGCTTTTCTTTGAAGATACTTACGATTTCACAGTTCGGGTTACTCTTGAAAAGGTTGCAGAGTCGTTCACAAACGCGCGTCTCACAAGCGGACGGTAAACGCACTTGGTCTGGTCCCAACTGTTCCGAAATATTGTATTTGTGAGCAGTGTCTACGTGTGCGTTGCTCGAGCGCACATTATCCGTGATTTATGACAAAGGGTTGAAGTAATGGTAGGATACAGCTACCAAAAAAATTATTACAAATTGAGCTATTGCATCATTCAAAATCCAAAGAATTTCTCTGTCTTTAAAATTTTTATATAGAAGTAAGTAAGTATCTAAAATATGGAAATTTGAATGTCAGTTTCATCCCTACTCACCCCGCGTTGCGGTACTTCTTTGACTACAGTCGGCAAATATCGAGCAGGTAGGAGGCGTACTTATAAGAAAATTTCTATTCGATTGACGTCCGCCCAAGCAATCAAAAGAAAGAAAAACCCGACTGGCCGGGTGGGAACGAGAATTCCATCTGTATTTGCCTGGGTACTTAGCTAGGCTGTATTTGGGTCGTCCTTTATGTACAAATTGATCTCTTTATCGAATTTTCTTTCGAGCTCTAAGTCGAATACGATTAGGTTCGATCGAAACATAGTAGGTAATGTAAAAGGTCGCTTTCGTTTTTATTGGTAAGGATAAGAAAGTCACGGGATCATTTTTGATTAACATGAAACTACCGAGCGACTCACTCATAGTGAAAAATACGGAGAGGTCTCGTCCTAATCGAGTTTAGCTCGATATGTATAATATTCCGGGGTTCTTTTGGCGGGGACTGTCGCGCACACTAGCAGATTTCTGCATCAACCTACGTAGGTACAAATTAATTTAGTATTAGGTCGTACTCAATTGTTCAAAACCAATACTATTTCACATATTTTTAGGCATTAAGTATCTATACAATAGTGACAGGATACTAGTCTGTCGCCTAATTTATATCTAAATCTTTTTATCCATAGTCGCTTCTTACGACATTCACTGAAGAAACGGAAAAGGTACTTTCACACGGTTTCATCAAGTTTAATGTTTATTAAATATGCGATCGTATGTATGTATTTTTTTTCGATCTTATCTGATGCAAGCTATTTAGTGTAAATAGACCTTAAGGACCCTTGTCGAGCTATGTTGGTATCTTAATTGAGATGAGGGTAAGCCTGATTGACACAATTGTCAATCTTAGCCGTGTACCTCCCTTAACGATGTTATCTCGCACTGAATTGGTCCATTATCACAAATTGTTATTGTTGCCATTTTTGGATATCAATAATTTATAGCAGGGCAATCATCCATTAAATGTCCGTTACTGATTCAGAGGTTGTCACGTGAAGGTATTTTAAAGCAAGGAGAAGGCGTCTGTAGTGCTTTATATTCTAAAGCTGGGTATAGTAATTATACAACTAGTAGAGGATCCCGCCATGCAACGAACTTCACCGAGCTGGTTAATGGATCAAACACATGTTTTAGGTAATTTAATATACCAAAAATATATTACATATGGGTTGCCTAGCAAATTTCAGTCCAGGATATTTTTAATGATTTTTTTATTATTTTTTGTTTTAAAATATTTCACCGGTTTGGTTAATATGTACATAGATAAATCGCACATGACACTTAACACCGTATTAACTCAAAAAAGTTGATTTTTTAGTTATGAATGCCACTCGATAGCATATTTTTTTATCTATCGGTAGGCCAGACAGTCATATTTTTAAGTACTCTACTGACCGAGAGATGGCATCAAAATCTATATTGCCTATTCTCGCCATCTACCGAGACGTCAGTCAACATAGTAACATCTGTAGTTGACTCACTTGCTGAGCGGCAATCGGGAGCGGCAAGCGCGTGGTGTGTGTGTTAACTCGACATATGACAAGGTTCAAATCATCTTAGTAGCATCAGAGAGTTATCAACACCGTATTATTTTTACTTAATACAGTTTTGCCAGTCAATCTATTTTGAATTTACTGCATTGTTTATGTATTATGTCAAAATAATACCGTATTGCCTCTGAAAATTTTGAATTGATACTACTTTGCCTGTTAAAATATTCCGACTGATAATTTTTTAACAGTGTTTCAACTGTATGACCTATTGGGGTGACACTATTTAGAGATTGTTAATTGCATCATAGTCTTATCAAAGCGTTATTATGTAAGAATTCTAAAATCTGTAGATTATAACGACAACCAGGTAGTCAAAGAATCTGCTGAGACGAACAAAGCCACACTAGAAAAATAACATCTCCCTTTACACCCGATAGTTAGAACATGATGTAGTATTGAAACAAATAAAAAAAAAGAATACTCTGTAAATTTATTCGGTTACTATGACGCACAGTAAATTAATCTCATAAATCGTTGTCGATAACTATTATTACAGCACAGTTTGATTATTGTGAAAATTACAGTTTCTTGTATTAATAACGTATAAAAAAATACTGGTTGAATATCAAACACAAATAAATAAACTCACCTATTACCACAATTTTACACAGTTAATAGCGTTATTGTCGATTTAATCTTAAAGTAAACTTTAAAAAATGATCATAATTGTGCAGTATAATAAGTAATAGGTATCTGGTGCAAAACAGCACCAAAAGGGCTGCACTCAGTGCGACCGAGAGGCCTTTGTACTTAGTTATTTAAAAAGTGCCTGCA
>BHDV01021268.1:0-22866 GCA_005406045.1 Adoxophyes honmai
GCAAAAACAGCGTTACGACCATTTGCGTCGGAGGTGTCGATATAATACGAGAAACAACGACCCGACCAGCTATGCCTTTGCTTGTACTTTCAAATCATCACTTATTACGTATTTAGTAAAATTTCACGATCAAGCTAAAAATTGTGAAAACGATTGTACAGGGCAAGTCATAAAAATAAAAACATTATTTGATGAAAATGCCGAAGAGGCTAATGTAACAATCGATCACCTGGTAGCTTAGATTACAGCCATTGACAAGGAGGTGATCCTTAATATATACAAGATTGTGATTGAGATGTGGCCTAAAGATAAAAGCCAAAAGAAGTTGGATCTCGTAACGAAGACAGCGGAGACTGCAGGGATATCGACTGCTACCGTGTACAGAATACTAAAAGAAAAGAATAGTTATGGTGATGGTGATGGTGATGTCAAGTCATCAGCTTATCGACGAAGAGGACTGTATTTTGACGTTTGACGATATAATCATTTCTTGGATGCGATGCACACATTTTTTTAGAAATGAGATTTAAAACTTGGACAAAATACTAATGGAGGTTAACGAAGATGAAACCTTACCAAATATGTCGCGGAGCTCATTGCACAAGATTTTACATGACAAATTAAAATTTAAATAAGCCAAACGTGATAGGAAAAATGCCTTAATTGACAGAAACGATATTATAACTTGGCGATATAATTACATACATGATATTATGAGATGTAGGACGGAGGGAATGAAAATTTATTATTTAAATGAAACCGGACACTTAAAATTTGAGAGGAAAAAAGAAGACTACCGTTCAGAAATGGATGCATACAACTCCGAAGAATGAGGCGGTACCTTATTTACATTTCGTGTCAAGTGTGTTGCGACTATCTCATTACGTCTATTACTCTGAAACTTTAAGTAATATCAATAATTTTCTTTTACAGGTTCTACACTCGGCCAAAAGGCCAACTTCTTTTTGAATCTAGATACCTTCTGACTGCTCGTTTTGCAAGCGATGGTACTTAAACCTACTTACGTGGACAGTGTAAGGCGACCATGAAGAATGTTACTTACTTGGTGGACATAAAAGTAAACAAAGAGGGATCAATAGAAGAATGCCACTGTGAATGTGCTGCAGGTAGTGGTACAGAAGCAAACTGCAAACAAATACATGTCTTGGTGTTGGGTGCTCATGATTTAGTCAATAAAAAGTATGTACTACAACATTAGGCCTGCACCCAAAAATTAATGATATACAAACAACCTAAGAAAATATTCCATAGATCACCAATTGCAGTACAGAATCTGCCTCGCAAGAGACTAAAATCTTGTAATCATTGCCAGTATTAACCTGTACTGAAAAGTTTTATCTCAAGAGCGTTTTTAGGTTATTTTTTTTAGCCAAACAGTGCAAGTTACGCCCGCTGCATGTAATTATCACTTTATTTAAATTGAAAAAAAAATGACACTATAAAAAGAATAAGTCATCACTTCAATTTCAGTGAAGAGATGTTAAGAATTTCTATCCCACATTTAGCAACTTATTTGCAAATATATACACCTACCAGAATCCCTTGCAATAAAAAAAAACTTTGCCCCCTGTTCTTAAAGTGAGGTATGCCAATGTACAATGTATACTTGACTGTTTCGAGATCCAGATCGAAAAACGCTCAAACCCTGCTATGCAAGCAAGGACTTGGTCCCAATATAAATCATGTAACACGTTAAAATATTTTGATTGCATGTTGCCCAAATTAAGGAGTCACTTCAGGCGCTGGAAAAGCTGAAGCAACCTATTGTGGCATGGTCATACTTGCTTTTGTTCTTAGTTTTACAGAAGCTGCCGACCAGCTTTAGAGCAACGGTTTGGCACGAACCCTCAGGTTCTGTGTGTAAATCATGGTATACGGCGGAAAAAGCGACACCAGACTAGGCGGGAAAAATCATGTCACAAAAGTAGTCATGACTATGAAAAACACTTTTGCGTAGACGAAATGATGATCCCATACAAAGGTACAAAATCAGGCAATAGACGACAGTATGAAGAATAAACCCAACAAATGGGGATTTAAAAAATATGTTCAGGGCTTGAGAGGGACGATACATGATCCAAGCTGCAGTGCCGTTGGTAGACGTTGTGACCTGTCTCGATTGGATAAGAAAACACCGTCTGAGAAGATCTTAGAGCACGTCCGCGAGGCGACACAGGGTCTGTTGAAGGGCTCAGAGGTGTTCATCCATCCGCTGGAGTCTCAGAGGGCTAACAACTTTATTTCATTTCGACTCCAAGTGCCTGCCAAGCACCATCTGATGTTCCTGCGCCCCGACTTGTGGTCTTCCGTCGTTTTAGGGAAGCCACGAAAACGTTTTTCAAAAATCCCTAAATTCAATTTTTATATTTTGTTAGTTTATATTTTTTTAATTGTGTTTTGATTATTATTGTGTAACATAATAACAATTAGTCTTAAGTTTCGTGACGCATTGGTTTAAATTGTAATGTCATGCAAACATTTTTGACAATAAATAAATAAATAAATGATTTCATATTCGTATATGATTTCATTTCGTATCGTATATGGCGTTAAGGTGCCAGCGTTAGATCAGCTGCCGCTGATTGAAATAATGAAATAAAAAAGGAACAAAAAAAGTTCTCTCTCTGGGAACAAGACCAACCCATAAAAAAATAGCGTGAGATATGGGAATAACGGCATGTAAATTAACTCGCCTAATGTACACCATTGCAGTGTTACTTAATGTGTTTCATTTAAAGATTACTAATTGATTTATATTAACAGTCCGTAAACGGATACGAACGTATCAAACAACAGGCGATGTTAAATTTTCTCGCCAAGGTCCTCAACCTCACACTGCCGAGTCGCAGCGACATCGCAGCATAGTGCAAGCTTATTTAGCGAAACCCTTCAAAACGACACGCTCAAGTGCACGATTCTACGACATTACACGTTCCAAAGATTCATAACTATCGGCCAGTAAAAAAAATCAAGCTTACTGACGATCATCGTGACAAAAGAATTAATTTTGCTCGTAGATACCTAAATTTTGACTGGATCAATGAGATTGTCATATTTACGGATGAAATATGTTTTAAATCGGATAAGGATGGCCGAAAATATTATGGAGAAGAAGTGGTGAAAGATATGACCTTAAAAATGTGTTGGACCTCAGAACCAGCGGACGATTAACATTAGGTTGGACCTCGACACTTGTTTAAGCTCATCGAGCTCACCAGATATTTACCGACAACTTTTAAAATTATTGTTGACCCAATTATTCATAGAAATGCTTATTTCGCACATCCAGAAAACTTATTACTTGCAATGTTGACTGATTTTCAGCCGCACATACGTGAATTAGCTGCTCGTCGAATTTTGAAAGCTAGATCAGCAAAACCTAAAAGATTGCGTCTGTTTCAGTTGCCAGAGGTGAAATTAAACGAGTCAACGTACCTATTAACACATTCACGACCACGCCTAAAATCAAAACATTTGCGCGGAACCGAGTAGTCTATAACCAGTACAAAATGAACCCGGCTCCCGGGTTCTCGGTATCTGGCGAATGTTTTGAAGAACCCGGGAGCCGGGTCCTTGGTTCTGAATGTGTTAATATCCTTTTAGATTGGCAAGAAAATATCACTGAGCCGACAATTTTAAAGTCTGTAACCAAAGAAAATCTGCGATTATTTGTTGCACAAAAAGGAGAAGGCGAATTAAATTTATTACGCCTCCCTTGTCACACACATGCAGTAGAGAGAGCAGTTAAAGCAGTGACTGAAGATTCCGCTACTTTATGTAATAGAACAGCAAGAGAAGGATTCATCAAATCCCAGATAGATTCGAGAAAATCAATGCCGAAATACGACAGCAAAAAGGATTTTTGCCCCTAAATAAACTTCGATGATGAGCGTATTGTAATAATTATTTTTAATTTTATCTTCAGTTATACTTATTTGACACGTTAATTCACCTTTAATAAACGCAATTACAATTGATTTATGACTTTTATTTATAAGTAGCGTTGATCAGTAGGTATAACTCTTTCTGCAATCTACAATCGATTGAGAGTAGCTGAAGACGAAATGAATGCAGTAACTTTAAATTCGTTTGTAACGCCAAATTAAGGATTAACCATTTTTTGCATTACCAAATGGAAAGAACCAATACAAGTTTTAATTATTTCATCAGAACATGACGGCGCATGGGTAGAACACCCTTAGTCAAATAACGGAACTAAATCAAAGCCCAGCACAGTACTATAGTACAATACTCGCCAAATAAATACATGGGGGGAGTGAACGAACGTGACCATTGCATTTACCTGATTACCTGAAGAAGTGATAACAACGCGGCCGCGTCTGCAAACGGAGCCAGAACTACCAGATGAAGTATATTTCCAAAGATTCGAAGTGTTACCAATCAACATACATACATCATGTGCATCATCTTTATTATAACAACGAAGTCAACACATTGTTCAACAGCTGTATTCTCAGGAGGAAGTCATTACGACACAGCCGAGTGGGCGCATTCCGCCAGAACGAGCTGAAGTGTTTTACATCCGACGATTCAAAGTGTTACCAAATACTATACGTCTCGTATCTGACGGATGCGGAGCACAAAACAAAAATTCAATAATGATGGGAATGTGCTCAACCTGGCTGTTCAATGCTCCAGCACATGTAAAATCCATCGAATTAGTGTTTCCAGTGTTAGGACATTCATTTCTTCCTGCTGACAGAGTCTTCGGAAATATTGAAAAGACACTCAAACAGAAAGAGGTTATTACGAACCCATCGGAATACGTAGAGGTATTTAATAATTTTGGCACAGCAATCGAGTTCGATATGGATCTGGATTGGAAATTTGCTCTAAGTTCAGTTATCAAGCCCCCTGGAAGCTGGCATTTCCCCTTTGCCAGCAGCAAGCGATTCTTCATAAAAAGAAGTTCTAATAATGTAATAACCATTAAAGGTGAATTAAACTACTGTTCCGAAGTGGTAAACTACAAATCAATCTTGAAAAGACGACAAACATTTAGAGATGTTGTGCCCCAAGATATCCCCAAGAAAAAAAGTGAAAATTAACCAGGCAAAACTTACAGATGTAGAGACGTTATTGAAAAAACATTTTGGTTCTGAATGGCGGACAAGAATTGAACTCCAATATTACAATGAAGTCCTATCAAGGTCTGCAAATTCTGATGACGCTGATAATGAAGATACTGTCGACATCTGCGAGCCAAGCCTACCCGAAGTAGGGTTACGAATCTAAATTTTATCACATCGATTTGTACTAAACTTAAGAGTATCATTAATACGTAGGTATGTAAGTCATGGAGAAGTACAATTTTGTTTTCATTTGTTAGCTAAAATTTAATAAATAAATATAAATTAATTTAATTTTGTATTATTATGGCCTATCAACATTCATTTACCCTACTGTCATGCTGTCAAAATGGCTGACCCTTAAGGTGCAAACCTGACAGTGTCCAAGCCGTTGAGTTGCAAACACGACAAAATCCACTGCTGAGAAGCAAATACGCCATTGTCCATTAAAATTTTAACGGTTTTACCAACATTGCCAGGGTTTTCTCTTTTTATTATTTTGGTTTCAACAATGTTGCTACAATATAAAATTGTTTGCCATAGACTTTGCAACAATGTAAGGCGTTTTTAATACGCAGATAATAAAATGTGTTTTGCTCCATTCGACACAACTGGGACAGAGGCGTTTTTGCTTCTATACCCCTCAATTAACATACGAAGTCAACACAATGTCTAAGAGCTGTATTTTCAGAAGGAAGTTATTACAACACATCCGCATCGGCCCAAGGAGTTGGAACTAGTGGAAGTCCATTTTCAATATTCGAAGTCTTACCAATTAGCAAAAATACATAATGTGCATCATCACTAGTATAACATCAAAATAAACCCAATGTTCAACAGCTGTATTCTCAGAAGGAAGTTATTACAACACAACCGCGTCGGCCAACGAGGTACCAGATAGCTGAAGTCCATTTCCAACGATCGTAGTATTACCAATCAATACATACTGTAATGATTATTTTTGTAAACATAAACATTAAGGGAGTTAGCGTTTTTCAAACTACCTTACACAGTTTGACGTTAACTTCCAAATTGTCTTTGGAGTCAGTGTTGCAAGTCGGAAATTTAGTCGTTTCCGGCGTTGATATTTTTTATGTGTATAATTGGATTAATTCCTAAATCATTCGGATGTTTTTTCTTTCTACGTTTGTCGGTCTAAAATAGTAAGTTTTACAATTTAGCAATTATTGGTTCGTTTTTCTGTTAATTCCATAGACTATTCTTACAGCCTTTGAGATGGCGCTTGTTGGCTATGGGTTATAGCATCTGTGAACATAGCTGTCACTTCTCTTCCGAATTAGACCCAGCCACGGTCACGTAAAAATTGCTCCTGATTGAACTTAATAGCTCAGATAATAATAGCTCAGAGGCTGTACGTTCAAGCAATGCGATCCACATTTTCAGATATTCAGACAAATGCCAAAGATATGACTGACTGTGAGAAATATCAGCGAGAGACTTCTAGACGAAACAAGCGAAATGCAAAATACGACTATTACAGCGGCTTAACTACAGTTGACGACATTGTTGAAAATCAAACACCTGGACAGCGTTATGAAATTCAGGTGTATATTGTCATTATTGATAACGTACTGGCTGCTTTAGATAAACGAATGAAAGCATATCATAAAATTACTGGCGTTTTTGGAATATTCCGACAGTTAAAATTTCTTCCAATTTTGGAAAAATCTGCAATCATGGTAAGTGCTTATGCAGATGATTTGGAGGACAGCCTAAGCGACGAATTAGTGCAGTTCGCTGCATTGCTCAATTCTGACGTGGCTAGTATTATTACCTACCCCTCCTGGGAATACAGGCGTGAGAATATGTATGTATGTATGTAGTATTATTGACAGCAAGAAGCACGAGGCTCTGGAACTGCAATTTTACAAGCTATTGCTAAATAATTCTTTACAATCTTGTTTCCCAAATGTTGAAATTGCCTTGCGCATTTATTTGTCTCTTATGATTACCAACTGCAGTGGTGAACGTTTTTTCTCAACATTAAAACGTGTTAAAAATGAGTTGAGGCACACAATGAGCCAAAAACGTCTTAATCACCTTGCCTTAATGAACATTGAATATGATTTACTTAGACAAGTTGATATTGACACTATTATTTCTAAATTTGCCCAAATTAAATCCAGAAAAGTTTGTATGTAACAGTTTTGTTTTATTTAATACCATAAACTTGACAACCTAAATCAACCCAAGGGCCCCTTGATAGAATTTGCTACAGGCCCCACGCTGGCTTAATCCGGCACTGGTTGCTCTATACCCGAATTTCCTCACACAAGTCAGTTGTTACTTTATATATGTCATAAATGCCATCGGAAACGACGAGATTAAAAGATATCCTCAACACTTCTTTTATTTCTCGGCCACATCAGCCACCGCGTCGGAGCTTCTATTTTAAAGGTGAATTGCCTTTGCACTGTTTTCAAATTGTCTGTTAGACCCGCAAGCCCCAGCTTCTTCTTCCACTCAAATAATGACAATATAACTGAAGTATGGGATAAGCAAATATCCTAAGACATTCAGTTCATCTTTTAGCCATCGTGGACAAAACTGACGAGCAAAAATGAAGGGTCGGGTACGAAAATGACGAAAATTTAAAATCAAATCCCGTTGTGTTAGATTCTTAGAGTAAACTGAATTTATAGCGGGGCGGGCGCACACAGAGAGCGGTCAGGAGTTCCGCGTTCTGTTGACCGCTGACCGCTCAAGAGTTCCGACGCACACAAGCGGCGTTCAAATTCTTGCGTTCTAGTTTCGTTCGTGTCTTCGTACATACAACATGTCAATGAAGAGTTCATTTTTCGACGAAGAATTATTGTTTTGTGGAGCTTAGAAGCTTCTAAAAGAAAAAGAAAGTATTGGGTGCACCCTATTAATATCACCCGAGAAGAACAGGGTGAATTTAGTAGTATTTTTCCGTATTTTTCAAGATGGAAAACTATTCTATGTTTATTTTCGCATGTCGATAAATAGTTTTAATTAATTGAATTACATCTTCACACCTCATATTTAAAAACAAAATTTTAATTGGCGAAAGTGTGTTTCAGCAAAAGAAAAGCTGGCTAATCTAATCTACATCTTATCAAATCTAATCTACATCACTTAAAATCGTATAAATAAACTCCATTCCCTAACAAATTCAATTAACTTCTCTGTATTTGCAACCTCCGACATCCCGGAGTTCTGCGTTCTCTGTCTCCGCGGCAATAGAACTCTCTGACCGCGGCGTTCTAGTTTGACCGCCGCGGTCTGACCGCCCGCTGTGTGCGCTGTTGTTAGAGATCGGTACGTTCGATAGAACGCAGAACTCAGAACTCGGAACTCGGAACTCCTGACCGCTCTCTGTGTGCGCACGCTATTAGGAGTTTTATTTTAACAATAAAAGTTCAGTCTTAACGACACTGGGAAAACAAGAAGTTTGCGGGTTTTTTTTTAATTTCATTTACACATGATGAAGTGTTTTGTTTTGAGTTTTGTTTCTCATGTTTGTTCTTTTTTACATTTTTTTATTTGTAACTTTTTTTTTACGTACACATAAAGTGTTTTGTTTTAAGTTTTGTTTCTCATGTTATTTTTATTTTTTTTAATTTGTAACAACTTTAATTTTTTTTTTACGTACACATGGAGTGTTTTGTTTTATGTTTTTTTTTACAAAAGCAGAACTGCTTTTATTTTTCACATACAGGCAGGACGTCACTATGCCTCACCTCTGTCGGCAGAGGAGTATTCCAGAATATTGTCACAGGAATTAGACAGCTTAAGTAGGACCTTTTCCACAGTCCAACGAATGTTGCGGAGATTTAGGGAAGACCAGGTAATGGCTGAATTTGATGCACAATTTCCCGAGAAGACTGTTAACTACATCGCTTTGTGTCAATAAACCGTCCTGAAGTACGACAACAATCCTCGCAGAGCCGACTAGACTACATCAGTGAATAGGACAGAAGACCAACGAGGCTCCAAACCTGGTGTATAGCGTTAAGACAGCCGATTTCCATCCGGAGAAAAATCCATGCAATGGGATGAAGACAAATAGGGAGAAGTTATATTCACCGAATCTCGATTCAATGTTTCATTCGTTTCGTTTCAGAAGAGAATAATAGAAATAGCTTAACGGAATTTCTGCATATGAGGGCTGGTATTGCGGTAGAACTTGTGGTTACAGAAAACCTTTTAACCGCAGAGATTTATCCATATATCATAAATGCCATCGGCACCGATGAGCTTAAAAGATATCCTCCACACTTCTTCTATTTCTAGGCCACATCAGCCACCACGTCGGAGCTTCAATTTTAAAAGCGTGTGCCTCTTCACTGTTTTTAAATTTCCTGTTAAACCCGAAAGCCACAGCCTATGGAATAAGCAAATATCGTAAGACATTCAGTTCATCTTTCAGCCATCGCGGACAAAACTGACGAGCAAAAATGAAGGGTCGGTTACGAAAAATGACGATACTTAATTTCAAGTCAAATCCCGTTGTGTGAGCTTTTTTGAGTAAACTGAATTTAGGAGTTTTATTTTAATAATAAAAGTTGTCTTAACGACACTGGGAAAACAAGAAGTTTGCGGGTTTTTTTTTAAATTTCGTTTACACATTAAGTGTTTTGTTTTAAGTTTTGTTTCTCATGTTTTTTTTAAGATTTTTTATTTGTAACAACTTTTAATTTTTTTACGTGCAGTTTAGACATGAAGTGTTTTGTTTTAAGTTTTTTTTACAAAAGCAGAACAGCTTTTATTTCTTCACACAGGCAGGACGTCACAATTCTTCATTCTGTCAGCAGAAGAATATTTCAGAATAAAGTCACAGGAATTAGACAGCTTAAGTAGGACCTTTTCCACAGTCCAACGAATGTTGCGGAGATTTAGGGAAGACCAGGAAATGGCTAGTTTAGATGCACAATTTCCCGAGAAGACTTAACTACATCGCTTTGTGTCAAGAAACCGTCCTGAAGCACGACATTGGAGAGCCGACTAAACTACATCAGTGAATAGGACAGAAGACCAACGAGACTCCAAACCTGGTGTATAGCGTTAAGACAGCCGATTTCCATCCGGAGAAAAATCCTTGCAATTGGATGAAGACAAATAGGCAGAAGTTTTATTCACCGAATCTCGATTCAATGTTTCATTCGTTTTGTTTCAGAAGAGTAATAATAGAAATAGCTCAGCGGAATTTCTGCATATGAGGGCCGGTATTGCGGTAGAACTTGTGGTTACAGAAAACCTTTTAACCGCAGAGATGTATCCATAATTAGCTTTTTTGTAATTTTCGGTGAACATGGCTGCCATTTCCTGACAGCACGCAAACATGCTTAAGAAGACTGGCGAACAAGAAGTCTGGACTTTTGAATTGAGCTAGTTTGAGACAAACTTGGCAAATTTTTGAAGCCGAAATCCATTACATACAAATGCTTCATGACATAAGATAGGCACATTTAGAGTAATAAGAATAAGACATTGCGCAACAGCGTCTAAAGAACCTGGTTTTGTAGTTACCAAAAGAAGTATATTTCAGAGGAGGAAATACGAAGCACTCAACGTTGTTATTTTTTTGCCCAATTGCTTCCCTTTGTTTTTTTTTTTAAATTGGTAAGTACATGATTTTTTGTATTTAAATATTTTGTAATTTTGAAATAAAAAAAAATGATTGTTAGGGCCTATTACGATTTTAGTAACCGATCCTTTATTTTTGCTCTTCAGTGTATCTAGACCAGGTGAAGTAGAAAGTGGGAGTCCTGTATCAGGGGCCTAACAGCTGACCGGAGACCTTGAGTGGCGTCTAGACCTTAGATGGAAGAAGACTCCCAAGCTAATGCAGAACACCTGTTGGAATTTCTGAGCCAACTTCGGGCTAGATGGCGTGGTTTTCCTTCGCTTTAGGGAAGCGAAAATGATTCTTGAAACAGCTTTAGTTTTATAGACTTTTTTCTACTGCCACGTGTGACAACTTTGTAATCATCAAAACTGTAAAGGAATGAAAAGAATAACACAAGTGTTTTTATATATTTAAATCCGTATAACACACTTTGAACTTAAATAAATCAAAATATAAATCTTTCAACTGTTTATACAACAAAAGGCATCTAGCAACACTGCCGCGGCAATTTGACAGGAGCTGTCAAAGTATTACTTACATTTACTCGTACTTATAAATTAGCTTTTCTTCGGGCGAAAAGGCAATTGCATTCAATCGATATTGCATTCTTTGACTAAAAGCCTATCCGGACATAACCTACATTCAATTTATCTCCAGTTCTGCCCTACAAGAGATAGATAAGTAACTAGCATAATCGTGAAATGCTGTCATTTTTTTTACAGAATTTAGTCCTTGGTGTCCAAAGACAAGAGGTATTTTTGCATAAAACAAGGAAATGTTCACACAAGTCGGTTGAAACCAGAGATAGATTGAAAATTGGATACAACCAATATTAAACCAACAATTAATAAAGATGCGATTACATTTGAGTCGTTCGCGGCATTTCAAATAATACTGCATTAATACAGAGAAACCTTTTTGATACTAGTAAAAAAGTACTAAACAATGTTGCCATTTTTAACTACTTTACATCAGTCAGTCAAATGTGAAGAAGACGCTCTAGTTTGATTTCTAAACTTTTATTTATTGTTTTTTCTTTTCTTTTTTATTTATTGTTGCTTGGTACAGGCATAATGTGCTTTATGTAAGTGGGGCAAGCAACTTTTTCGTGTTGTCATTCCTATCCATCAGGAGACTAACTATAGAGGGGCCGTTCAAAAAAAGTTGTCCATTTCTTTTAAAATTGAGAAAAAAAGCCATGGATAACTTTTATAAAATGGCATAAGTGGAATAGAGATGCTTCGAAAAAGGTAAACCATTTAGATCCCATTTCACTGTCAAAAAGAAGTGTTTAAAAGCGTAACAATCCCTAACTAAAGCTAGAATCAGATGGTTCACTCACTTCATTCATTTTATGTTCACTTTTGGTCCATTTTGCGTTCAAAGAAAATGAACAAAAAATTAACCATCTCATTCCACCTTTACTGAGGACTGTGCTCAAAATCACAATATTACTTGGTGATTCGAGAGACATCACCATGGCAACCAGTAACATAAAATAGCGGATTGACCAAAGAAAACATTTCCATAATTATCTAACAAGACTAGCAATCGTGTAAACAGATGTCTTCGCATTTACAATTGAGTGAGTTTCAAAAAAATTGTACATAGTTAAGGGCTTTAATAAAAACAAAAGTTAATTGATTCTTTTGTGTAACGACAATTACCCATACATTTTGTATAGGTAATTTTCGTTACACAAAAGACGCGATCGTGATTTTGTTTTTATTAACCCTTAATTTATGTACAATTTTTTTGAAACTCACTCAATTACTATTAAAAGATGGTTATTTACTAAAACAGCTTAAACATCAGCTGTTTCGATTTCGCAGAACTCGACTACACGGTGAAAAATATTCTATTTACATTTGTACTAGCTGTTACAATATTGCAGGTAACACCGTCAATTGACAAGTTTGGTGGCTGTCAAGTTAATATGCCTATGGAATCACATTGACAAAACTTAATTTTGGAATACTAGGGGCGTTTGTGCACTACCATGAATTTTACGGTCCGGCTTTTTCATTGAGTTCTCGTCTCGCTTGCTCTTCCATTAAATTGTATTGGCGTGAGCGGGACGGCGCGACAGACCTTGAAAAACCGGACGGCCGGACCGGAAAATTCATGGCAGTGCACAAGCGCCCTAGGAGTTGGGTTAATGTTAGCATAGATGCTCTTTTTTGATAATGATAACTGAACATCTTTTGAGAATACAAATCTTTGTCTGAAATATTGACGGATTATCTGCAATCTTGTGATACCCACTCAGCGACACATAAATGTGGCCCTCATGTAAGAAACATAGGTGATTTCTATAGATGCCTCATTTTTGCCGCTGAGTTATTACATTACCACAATAGTAAGAGCATATTTTCTAAGTATTCGTCCTAAATACAATTTTTATTGCCACGAACTAAGTTCAGTCATTTAGATAGGACATTTCCACAAAAAATACATTCACTTGTTTTTTTATACACAAAATCACGGGTACAGTAAATACTAATAATCGAAAGATCTCGTCTTTGCGACTTTTATTCACACTATGACTCTGACTGAATCGACGTAAATAATTTACGCAAAATCTGTACGACAAACCTATGATTTTGAGTGGAAAAAACAACAGCAAATCCCAAAGTTACAGACGCTTCTTCTGAAAATGCCCATGGCCCATAGCAAATGTAAAGATGAATTGGTTCGACTGAAAAAAGCATACTTTTAATTCGACATTTCGAATCCGTACTTAGTCATTTCGAGACCACGGATCTTACGATACGTCCGAACGTCGAATTAAAAAGGTTTTTTACTCAAATGGGACCCGTTTTTAATAACAATGTGTGGAAATCGCAGTTTTTATATTCCTATATTTTATCAAAGTCTATATCTGTCTTCTTTGCGACTTTTCTATATCTAGTAAAGCCAACGTCGAACCTTATGAACAGCGTCGATTGAAATCACCCACTATACACGCGAGTACAATTTTTCACATGAAAAATGCGGGTACCGACTTATTCTATCCTCGTTTGGTTGAAACTACCATCACACGTGCTATCTCTTATAATACAAGCATTTAGGAATTTAACTGGAAAAAATACAAACACTATCTTTTAAACAGCCTTGAAATATACAGCATAAGAACCCTGAGTCACTTGATCTCGTATCTCACGTTAAATCGACGTTTTCCAATAGTGAAAAATCACATCTATATATCGAGAGTAGCTCAACATATATTAGTGTTGTATGCTGTACAGTCGAGTTCATAAATATATGAGCAGACAAATGCCAAATATGTAAACTTTTGCACCTTATTGTCAATGTCATAAGGGTGTACAGATATTTTTGAACCCTCAGTTTTGCTCATATATTAATGAACTCGACTGTACACCACGTGATGGTTTATGATCACTCGGCGAAACTAGTGGGGGTAATCGGTGCATCGGGGGCAGCGCGGGGATTGAAGTGCGTCTGATCTACCAATAACGTGTCACCTTCCACTCCCCTCGCTCCTCGGATACCGAATAGACCTAAAAATGTATCAATGTGCATACCCCATCTACTTTTGTCGAGCTATCTTAACCCGGGTTTGAGGAAACTTGCGTTAGAAAAAAATGCACCCACGTTGACCTAAATTCATCGTTATAATCTGAATATTATACAGACTGTACATTTATTGTTATTAATTCCTCGTAGCCTTATATGCGTATAATACAATTATATTCAATTTTATTTTGTCCATCAATACACCTTTACTACCGACTTTCATATTATTTACGAACGCACTGGTACGTTTTTCAATCACAATTAACAAAATCAATTATTTTATGGTTCACTTAAAACATACGCGTATGAACAAATATACAACAGCATCATAGCAAAAACTGCACAGAAAAAATACAGACTTAGAATTCAAATAATAAACTTAGTTTTGTCCAATAATAATCTATGGGCGACGTTTAGCGCCATTCTGGCTGCTCTCATAAGAGTGTCACAGACTATGCAGATACGATAATATTTTATCTGCGTATAAATGCAATCTTTACACATGTTGGTGCCAACAGACACTTGATGGTAAAATATAGGTTATCTGCACAGTGTGTATTAGCTCATTGAATTGAATAGGCAGCAATATTGACAGATATCCGTTCAGATATTTTAATTCATGTGCTCTGCCTGCCCCTCTCGGGAGTACAGGCGTGAGAATATGTATGTATGTATCCGTTCAGATACAGATATCTTATTGTATCTGCTTAGTGTGTGGCACGCTTTACAATACGCAATGCTATCAGTTTTTTTACCAGCGAGCTCAAAAACCTTTGTAAAGTTCACCCGCGAGCACTTCGTGTTCAAATACACAGTGTAATCGTCCTAGCATGTTCAGATAAGTTTCAATATTTGTTTATTTGAACACTTTTGCTATCAATATATTAAATATAACATATCTTTTAAAATATTACACTTAAAATTCTAAATTAACTTTTAAAGTCTATTAAACTATCATCTCCACAAATCGCCTTCCTAGCTTAAGCGGAAATGCATTTGGCATTAGATTTAAAGTAGTTACAAAATTGAGAAAATGTGTTTGTGGTAAAAAACCTGTAAGTACATTTAATTCCAAAACTTGAAAATGTATTTTAATGCTCAGAATGACAAGCGCGGTCAATCTAAAAAGAAAAAAATGAGTCATGTCTTTCATATTAATTTAACAGTTGTTTATTACAGTGTATGAAAAAGTCGCGTAAAATATATTTTCAAGCAGGACATTTTTTTAGATCGGCGAACAAAAAAAACACGATGTTTTGTATTATGATAAAAAGATGACTTTGCCACAAACAACACTCATGATTACTCGTGCAAAATGTATTTCCACCGCAGATATACTAGCCAGATAGATGACGCAAATTACGTACTGACCCACTCGTAATATCATGCATCATGTAGGGATATGACATGATTTAAGCGTGGCAAAGTAACGACATGTTTCTATATGGATATACTTTCCTTGTATATTCCTAGGTTTGATTCTGTACTTCGCTTGACGTGCTAAGCCCTTCATCTTTGAGCCACGGTGGTTACTCTGTTGCGAACAGAAAAATGTCGAGCTAACCTCTATTTAAAGAGTCTCGTAGCTTTTATAATAGGTTATCATTTTCTTCGTAGCATTGTTTTTCCTTTCCGACTAGTAATAAATAAACGTTAGTAACAGAAAACATGTCTGGATGTATCGCATCTCAATTTAAAATTGGTTTAGCGCGTCAAAAGCTAAAGGTCAGTAGTTCGTGTGAATCTATTACTTACTTCTGTAATATTTACGTTATCTAACTAGTTATAGATCTGCGATTACCGCTTAAGCCTTTCTTACAGGCTATCACCCGACGTTTGTATATCCATAATTTAACCAAACAGATGTCAACGAAGCTAACAAAGAGCTACTAAGCTGGTAACAGACCTAATTTCTAATATTTACATTAATATCGTAAGGAATTGAAGGTCTGCGACCAGTTTTACGGCAGTCGTTATGAGGAATAGTTCGCCATTAGTTAGGAGTTAGACATTTTATCTGCTGTGTTCACTGAGAAAATTATACAAAATTGGATTAGTTCTCTATGGTATTCACTTTTTTTACGGCAATAGGCTGAGGAAGAAGTGTTTAGTAGAGGTGAGACGTATTTACTGGAATAGGTGTTGGCTTGGACGCGTACGTCTCACCTCTAGTGTTTAGTAAATATTAAACACAGCAGTTGAAACGCCTGCACAAACGCAATTTACCGACCGATTTGTCACTTGTATGACTAAAAAAACTCGTTTTATAAAAAAATCTTTGTTTTTTTTTAATAACTAATACGTAAGGTTTCGGCGACAAAACGACGGTAAACTTGACCGGTAAGAATAAACTAAAAAAAGACGCCTGCAACCATCTATGCAAAAATACACAAAACTGTTTCCTTTTGGAACTATGGGCGAATTTTACCAGCGCGACCGCAAAACTGCGGTAAAGTACGTTCTGTGAATTTTCTTACTGTTTGCAGACGCTTTTCATTAGATCTAATTTCACCAGTAGCATTGTTCGTCGAATTATTGTTAAGTCAGATTTGTTGTTGTTTTAGTCAAATAAAATTATTATAATATCGTGACCGAACTAGCACAGACGACGGTGCTATTTTAAGTGTTTACAGTGTGTAATAACTACAACAACAATCTTTAATGTCAACAAATCGTCATTTCAACATTTTTAATTTTGTTTAATGGTACATACCTGCCTTTCGACGTAACAATAACTCGACGAGGCAACCATTCGGCGAACCGTCGACTCGGCGAAACGGAAATTCGGCGAAACGTAATTCGGGTACTGACCGTAAGCCTAAGCGCACTGGAAAGTCAGATAGAAGGTGTTCGTGTCTCATTCTAGGCCCAGCATCCAGTTGATGCCCTGGGCTAGGAACATGACTAACGGTTGCCACGCGACCAGCCACCGCAGCCAGTCCAGTAGCTGTCCGTAGAGTATGTGTGGCCGGTCCCAACTGGATCAGTGGTTAAGGATTCATATACATGGATATAAGTGGATCGTTTTTTTAAAACTTGTTTATTCACAGTGAACTAAAACCGATTTTATGATTCCATTCCGTGAATGCCGTACTAGGTGTATGGAAAAAAGTTACGTAAGTAAGTACATACACACATACATAACAGTCACGCCTTATTCCCTGCGGGGTAGGCAGAGATAACAGAGCGCCATTTTCTTCTATTCAGACATACTTTTCTCACTTCACTCACATTCATCACTCTCGTCATACACGCTCGACGGTTTCGGGTACTAGTTTGGCCTCTCTTTAGTACGCAAGTAACGGAATGGTTTTTATCGGCATATTTTTTTTTATTATTCGTATCGATTATGCACTTAATTTGAGTAAAAAAAAAACCCTTTTTTTCATAATTGCAAAAAACAAGGAAATGTACCATCGCGAACCTCGCGATTGTTGAGCCACTTACCTATGTTTGTAACTTGGTCGTGTAATACTAATCCAATAGTTAACATCTAGTCGGTCACATCGGTCATTGATTACACGTCTAAATTGCGAACAGTCGCAAGTGGCTCAACAATCCCGGTTCGCGACTGTACAACTTTATACAAAGGCTGGATTTGACCAGAGAAAGTTAGTGTCAGCGTTTCCACAACACACCGGTACAGTTTGTAAAAGGATACGGATTGGTGAACATCCGCTTGAGGTCGACCCGCTCCCGGCAGTAGGGGCAGGTCTGCTTCTTGCCCACGATGCACCAGCCGCGGATGCAGAACTCGTGGAACACGTGCCCACAGGATAGCTTGTATGTGTTCTCTGTCAACGGGACAGATGGTAAAAAAAAGTCCATCAAAAATGATTAGCCACATATCCATTGCTATACAATAGACCCGCCCTTGCCCGTGTGGTGCCGGGTTAGAATAGCACCTCCCCTTTTCTTCCCGTCGGTGTCGTAATCGCTAAATGTGGCACTTGATTTTTTTGAATTCATGTGCTCTGCCCCTGTCTTGGGAATACAGGCGTGAGGATATGTATGTATGTGTATACAATAAACATTGGAGTCCTTTACACGACCAATCGTGACCTATAAAACCACTGTGCACTTTAAATTTTAGCCAAGTTAAAAGACGAGCACTATAGCACATAATACGTGTTACTTTCATACGAGAAGGTACAGCAAGAAAGGTATTAAATTACCCATAACAGGTAATCAATTTCCAATTAAAAAAAGCCATTAATTCCTCTTGTTGAGTTTGCAAACCTTATCGAATTAAAAATTGAAAATCCATCAAAGAACACTGTTAAATAATCTGTGATAACTTCTGTTTTCAGTTCTATGAAGTAACGGCTTACTAGGGTTTAAAAAAAAATATCGCTTTAATAATACATATCTTCACGCCTGTATTCCCAAGAGGGGAAGGCAGAGCACATGAATTCAAAAATCCAGTGCCACGTTTAGCAATTTCAGAGTGACGCTTTAATAATTGACACTTATTACCCGGTTTTTTTATAACACGTTGTATAGGCGTGTTGTATGTCTATGTTTTAAACTGTCGCGATTCTCACTCATATTTATACGTACGCGGGACTTAATCACGATTTAATTTATTTATCTTCTCGACGTTTCGGCCGCGTTACAGCGACCGTGGTCACGAGTTGACTGAAGCAGAGCACGAAGTTTGTTTACAGCCCGGGTTCTTCGAACTAGCCGCACCTGATTTTCATCAGTAACGGCTCCTTGGACTACCCGCGTTTCATCAATATTGTCCACTGTCACCCTACTCAACTCGTCAACTCGTGACCACGGTCGCTGTTACGCGACCGAAACGTCGAGAAGGTAAATAAATTAAATCGTGATTAAGTCCCGCGTACATATAAATATGTTTGTATGTCTGTCAGCTAACGAGCAATGAGAGAGCTCACCCAAAACTCCCTCCTCGTTGACAGCCACCAGCAACTTGTTGCCGCAGACCGCGCACACGTCTCTCTCCAACTGTCGCGTCGGTATGCCCTCTTGCGTGTAGTACTGGAACCATTCAACCATTTATTTAGTACGAAAAAAAGAACTAGCGCGAGTCGAATCGCGCGCGGGATAGTTCATAATGACAGGTGTAGTTTGTCTCGCGCGCGACTAACGGCTTGCCGTGCTAATGCTAAGCCATCGGACTCATGGCGGTATAACTTGTCATTCATGTAATACTTCTCATACTTAACGAATTTTTTAAGAGTACTAAAACCTTCGAGGCATATAAAGGTATCAAACACCACATTCGTTTTAATAAAAATGCATAGTCGCCCAAATTTTAATAATGTATCCACACATTTTTATATCAATACCTTTTTTGTTATTATTTTTAATCAAGAAGATTTTTTCAATGTAATACAAATTTAGTGTGAAATACTTGTTACAAGTAAATCTTGAATGGTCAACACCTCATTTTAGATATGTTGTGAAAACAGTAGGCATACTTAAAAATATTTAAAAATTTGACCATTAAAAGTCTCATCTTAACATAAACAGAGAAAGGTAAATGTCCTTGTGCTCAACACTGACCCAATACACTTGCAACCTTGTGTCGTAAGACAGGTTGCTGGGTGTCGTCTCCTGGGCGTTGAAGCGTCGAGCATTGGTACATTTACCTTATAAAAGCATCTTATCTTCAAGACTCACCCCTATAGAAGCGGCCATCTTATCCGCACAATATTCTGCGACATCCCTTCCTAGGACTCCAAAGTACAGTCCGTAGAACAGCAGCACCATGCCCACGTCCATCCAGATCTGAGGCTTCTGGCTGAAGAGCATGTTGACCCCGAGGAATGTCAGCATCATGACAATGTAGCCGGCCACCCCAATGACACAGCTGAGCTTGTAGATGAGGTAGAACCATTTGTATACCAGCCTACGGAGAAGTGATTTAAGCATGCATCATTTGTTTTTCAAACACTTTATCGTGGTGACAGGTTGCTAGCCTATCGCCTAAAATATACCCGAATCTATATCCTTAGTCGCCTGGACGCCATGGACGAACTGGAGAGGTATTATTCTAAACTGACACCACACGGACACCATATTGTAGCTATAGCTTTTCGAAATGTGCAATAATTTTGTGAGAAACAGGTGTGACATGTGGCGACGGCTTAAGTAGCCTCTAACGTTCATAACTTGCAGTTCGTCTGTAAGGGCTCTAAGTGATACCTGGGCGTAGTGGGACACAGCCTCGACCATAAGTGACACCTTGACGTAGTTAGTGGGACACAAGCTATACAGCAAGTGATACCTGGGCATTATTGTAAGTGGAATCTGGACGTAGTTTTAAGTGAGACACGAGCTTAACTGTAAGTCGAATCTGTACGTAGTTGTAGATGGAACCTGTGCGTAGTTATAAGTGGTACCTGGGCGTGGTGGCAGCCATGGGCTTGAGGCTGCTCTTCCTCATGACGAGCGCCGTGAGCAGCGTGAAGGCGCTCCACACGGTCACGAAGCGCCACCAGCCGCTCCGGGCTGACATTACGAGGGGGATGCACCACATCGCCACCATTGTGAAGAACTGGAAGGATGCATTCATCATAGTGGCATGTAGCAAAGGCTAACTTATAAGCTTAGCGGAACACGCTCTAGCCGCGTCGCGCGCGGGATAGTCTACCCGTCATTTTCTGTCGTACCTATCTAATTAGAAAGTGAGAGATTTAGCCTATCTCGTGCGCATCTCTACCTACTCGCGCCTTGCTGTCCAAAGCCGGCAGATAAAAAAAAAGTATTCCTTAAATAAAGTAGTAGTATTTCTTAAACTACTTAAAACAACGCAAAAGTCATAGGTAGGTATATGGCGTTTGAACACTCACGTGCGTACGCGGCATTTGAAGAACGTTCACGCGTTTATAAATGTCGAAATTAAAATTAATTTAATACAAAATAAGTGGGACCAAGTCAAACTATCTAATTTTTGGTTTAAAACAACAGACGATAGTGTCAGGATGCTAGCATGTCGCTTAAAGCAGTGGTCGGCAACCTTTTACAAGACAAATCGACGAAATGGCGTAAAGACGGGTCACATTTGCGTATGCTTTTGATAGTATAGGATTTCAGGTATCAAGAATTATATTCAATATTCGAGGGCCACACGTTGCCGACCCCTGGCTTGCATCCAAAACCTATTCCTTAGTCGCCTCTTACGACACAACGAGCATTGGAAAGGTGTTAAAACCCAGCACCAAAGGGACACTTACAGCATAAGACCGGTAATGTCGTTTCTTCCACTCGACGACTATGAACTGAGCCACAACCAGAGTCCCGATTAGGATGAGTATCATCTGTGTGTGCATCCCTTCGTGGCCCTTGTGCATTTCGTGCAGCTTCTGGTGATCATACCTGCAACAATGGAACACTTGTCAAATGTAGACCACAGAATTAAAAGCAAGGCTTTGAGAATTTTGTACCCGAAATCCGTTTGACAGAGTAATAGGTTTTTTAGGCAATTACCTAATTATAACCTAAATTAATAGGAAAAATTCATTCAAATACATACAGATACCCCGCTTACGCGACCCCGTTATGCGCGGTTTCATACATACATACATACATCACGCCTGTATTCCCAAGAGGGGTAGGCAGAGCACATGAATTCAAGAATTCTGTGCCACATCTAGCAATTTCAGGGTATCCAGATGGTTAAATTTTCACTATAACGCGAATTTCAAATTTCGCGCAAAATGCTTCGTCATTTCGCATCGCGCGAAATAGCGCGTAGGTATAAACATATTGTAGTCATCAACTACTCTATGGTCGCGGGAATCCCCTCGTCCTGAACATTCTGTAAAGCCCGCTCTACACTCGCGGCGCGAAGTCGCGCCGTGAATTCACGGCGTGAATTTACGCAGCGGCTCACGCATAATAACTAAGCGCGAACGCAAGGCGTGAACAACATCTACACTCGCGATTCGCGGCTTTCGCGGGCGTTCGCGGGTGTTCGCGTCGCGAGTGTAGAGCGCGCATTAGAAGAATTGGGAATTCCCCGTCCATAGACTTTTTTCTATGGTGATTCCCACGTTCGTTTCGTTTGTTCCGTCATGTTTAGTTCGACTGGGAGTCGTTTGTGATAAATACATAATTTACCGCGACGTTTACATATTCTCACGCCTGTATTCCCAAGAGGGGTAGGCAGAGCACATGAAATCGAAAATGCAGTGCCACGTTTAGCAAATTCCGGGTAATCACATGGTCAAATGTGATATTGTGGTGACAGGTTGCTAGCCCATCGCCCACAATACCTACACCAACCCTTTCCCAGAGTCGACTCTTACAACACCCCCGGGAAGAAAGGAGAAGGTGCTATTCTAACCCGGCACCACACGCTTTTCATAACTCGCGTGATTATGACGCGAGTCACAAAAATACACAATAACAAAAAAAACAATATTATTTATTAACCTTTTGAACGCCAAGGCGCGAAGTGAAACGCTGTCCTCCTGACGCCAAGGCAAATATCGTTTCAAATACGAACGAACAATAGTGATGTCACAACCGCATATCGATATTACCGATATTACAATTGATTTCAGCCATTGAACCCCTTATATTTTACTTACCTCATACATTACCACAACGTTTTCCATATAATTTTCATGA